>JAODAL010009224.1:0-112334 GCA_025379985.1 Phyllomedusa bahiana
CACACTTAATAACTTGTTAGTTTAAATTCAAAGGGTTTATTAGGGTCGTGGGATACCTAATATTTATAGGGTTTTTTGTGTGTGTAATGTATGCACAATTATTTTTTATTAAATATTTATTTTTATTTTATTATTTATTGTATTTTTTTTACACTTTTTTGTTTTTTACTTTTTTTTTTAAAACCCATGAAGGGAGAACTGTTTTACTTTTTTTTTTTTTTACACTTGGTAATGTATTAGCATATTCATATATGCTAATACATTATAATCTGTGTCAGTCTGACACAGGCAGCAATCAGGACAGCACACAGTCTACCCTGATCATTGGCTTGTTACACAGACAGCCCTGTGGCTACTCTAGATCCCCAGGGCTGACTGTGCAGCCGTTCCCCGGGCTATGTCGGGTCACCAGGTGTCCCGATCCCCCGACAGAGCAGGGAAACCCTTTGATTGCGCTGCGGTGACGAACTGTGGCATTCAAAGGGTTAAAGCACTGAGGTGCGGAGGTTTCCGCCGCTCCCCGGTGCTCGTAGGAGTCCCGTCCTCAGCGCTGCTGCAGCGCCAGGAGCCGCAAACTCCAATGCCTGCTGCGAGGCCAAAAGACGTCGCTGCAGACGAACGACCTGCACCAGCCGATGTCAAAAGACGGTGGGCGGTCGTTATGGAGTTAAAGAAAGCGCCACTCTTGTCAACAGGCTGTGTCTGGTATTGCAGAGCTGACTGAGTAATATCATAGATTGGCGGTGTATCTAAAAAAAGGTAGCCATGTTTTTGTAATCTCAAGCAATGCGTTTGACCTCTTACTGACATTTGACGTACTGGTAGGTCATAATGCTGGTGATGAGTTATGGAGTGGGCTCTACATACACAGCAGTTAACAGCTCTTCATTACAGCTAGGACCCACCAATACCAGCCAGGATGGGAGACAATTCCGATCCCGGCTGTTTAACCCTATAGACGCCACGATAATTGCAATCAGGACATCATAATGGATGAAGAACGGTGCTGTGCACTGTTCCTATGCCCAATTGCCCTCCCGTAATGAACTTGGAGGGTGCCAATCAGTTTCCATAGCAGCTGGAGGCCTAATGATGGCCATCATAGCTGCCATGCTACTACTCCTATTATATCCTGTAACAGGTAAAGTGTAATAAGAGAGCAATCAAAGTACATCTTTCCGCAATTCCATTGTACAAACCATAGCGTCCCCTATTGGTCAAGTAGTCCAGTAAGACTACAAACAAAGAAAGAAACATTTTTTTTTTAAATAAAATATATTACATGTTAATATCTCCTCCCTTTTGCCATTTTTACAACCCCCACTCCCCCCACCCAAAAAAAAGTTACACATAGTTAGAATCGCTGGGCTCTTGAAAGTCTTACCTTTTAAAATATAACATCATATATTTTTATCATTTCGGCCCCCGAAAAAATTGGAATGAAAAGTGATGGAAAGGTTACATGTATCATAAAAACGTACTAATAAAAACTACACTTCTACCCGCAAAATAAGCAGTTACTCAGGTTCATAGATTGAAAAAAAGTTATTGGTCACAGCATAAGGTGCTACAGTGCAAAGTCAAAGAATAAAAAAAGTTTTGGATTTTTTTTTTAAAGTACTAAACATTAGAAAAACTCTACAAGTTTGGTATCACCAGAATCATACAGATACTTAAATGACAGATAACATGTCATTTAGACCAGTGAACTTCATAAAACCAACCCCCCTCCCCCCTGCAAAAATGGCGGCATTAGGGCATGTCCCCACTGCACAGGTTTTCGGCCGGTTTTTCAGGCGGTTTGCGGGTTTCCAGACCGCCTGAAAAACCGGCCGAAAATGAGCAGAACGGGGCTCTATGGAAAACCTGTGCAGCAGTTTGCCGGTCCGGCGGCAAAACATAGAACATGCACCATCTTCGCCCGGGTTTTCCCGGGACGGAACATGTGCATGTCAATGAGAGGGGAGGGCTGTTCTCCGCTCATCGCAGAGAAAAGCCGTCCCCCCCCGCGGCCGTGAGGACGGCCGCAAAACAGGACAAATACCGGCCGGCAAACTGGCCGGTATTTGTCCTTTGCTGTGTGAACGGCCCCTTAAGGTTTTTTTTATTAGATTCCACCACATCATCTCACAGAGAAAAAATATTCCCAGTAAGACATAGCAAACTTTTATGGATATACATTAAAATTTCTTACAAAGTCCTTGACCAATTTGCCCACCTATGCCAAATGACCATGCATTGAATAAAAATTCACAGTATAAACTTGGTCATAGACTACCCCACAAGGAAAACTCCGAAATTCACAGTAGTTTAAAATATAACTTTCAACCACGTCTAATAAAATCGCAAAAACTCCGAATACCACTTAGTAGCAATCACAGACAACACTATACATGTCAGAACTCATCCACTAAACATCAGTCATGACAAATAGACCCCACCGGTTCCGTAGATAAGTCATCTCCAGGGTTCCATAAGGTATCTTAAGATGATGGTATTCCGGGAAGCTGAAGGGAAGGTCACCAAAACAATAGATATATGTATAACCTTTCCCTATTGAAAGACTATGTCAAACTGTCTAGACATGAGTTATTGCAGAGGAATCGCCCCTACAGGTGCGGACCAACTAACTATACTACCCCTAAAACTCCCTAAACATACCCAGACACCACCATAACATAACAACAAATAGAATTTAAAGGTAACCCCCACAAAAAACCCCCCCTCTCAAAGTTAGAGGGTTCTTCAGAGAAGATTACTCTGCAATGAAGCACGTCTAGACAGTTTGACCTAGTCTTTCAATAGGGAATGGTTTTACATATTTCTATTGTTTTGGTGACCTTCCCTTCAGTTTCCCGGAATACCATCATCTGAAGATACTTTATGGAACCCCGGAGATGACTTATCCACGGCACCGTGAGTCTATTTGTCATGATTGATGCTTAGTGGATGAGTTCTGACATGCATTGAATCACCACAAAATGAAATTAACGCGCCTCAACCAGATGATTTCTCTATTGGTCAGACAAGAGGGTGTAGAGCCGTATACATTTATATTACAGGTACAACAATACACCAGGAGAATATTCATTGACAATGACTAATATCTGATGGAAATGCCATGGACAATTCCGGTACAATGCACTCACAGTTCTGATGTCCCCTTGATGGGGTCAATTCCTTTTATGAAGTACCTGGAACATCTATAGGGTTGTGGTAAAGTATGGAACAATACAATGCAGATATCCTATTAGTCATTACATCGGTATTAGTCATTGTCAATGAATATTCTCCTGGTGTTATGTGTTGTGCCTGTAATATAAATGTATACGGCTCAACACCCTCTTGTCTCACTAATGGAGAAATAATATGGTTGAGGCACGTTAATTTCATTTTGTGGTGATTCAATGCCTGGTCATTTGGCATAGCCTTGCTAATAGGTCAAAGATTATATGAGAAATTTTAAAGTAGATCAATAAAAGTTATATTTTATTCGGAATATTTTTTCTCTGTGAGTTGGTTAAGACAGTTCCTAGTGTGGTTACATAGTTACATAGTATGGTTGAAAAAAGACACGTGTCCATCAAGTTCAACCAAGGGTTGGGAAAATGTGGGTGAAGGGAGGGAGACAAGGATTTTAGGCTCAGCCTCCCCACTGGTTAAAGGGGTTTTGCCACGATGTAATGTTGACGTGGGAACCTCCAAAATGGGTATTTAATCACTTTTCTAAATATATGTGATTACAAAAAGTGAAGACTCTAAAGAGCTACAGCATTTCTCAATCCCCTAGTTACCTGAAAGCTTCCACATAGACACGCCGAGGAGTGAACAGGTCGCGCTTGCGTGAAACACTTCTTATCTTTATGACAGGCAAAATGAATGAGCTTTTAAGGCACCGGGTAGAAAGTGCAGTCTATGAGGCTGTGTCTTGCTGTTTTTGAAAAATCCACTGTTGTACTGTTTATTATTTCACTAAGTTTTTTAGACCTCCCTTATTCCTCACTCCTTACTCACCCTCTCCCTCTCAGCCCTGCAGCCTTCATGACTCAGCGTGATTTTTTGACTTTCCCCCGTGCTGATAAGGAAGGTAAGAAACTTCGCCCGGGGCAAATCCCCTTTAATGCCATGAAACCCCAAGGCAAAACCCAACCTGCTCCGGGGGAGACCCCTCTCTGACCCCAGAGCCGCCACCACCAGGATCCAAATTTTACTATTACATCCTTTAAATTTTTCTTTTTCCGGGGTAGGTTCTAACCTTTCTTTAAACCTCACCTGCCCCTGCTTGACCAGCTCCTCCCGGGGGGTTTTTTCCACATTTTCCATTCTTGCATGAAAACGCTTTTCTGCCGGGAATTGAATCCTATTTTTCTCTAGTCGAAGCGAATGCCCCCTTATCTTTTGGGGAGCTTTACATAAAAAATTTATTTTTCCCTATACTTTGTAGGGACCTTTTTTTTTGTCTTATTTTGTGAATCATGCCCCCCCGGACCCTTTTTTTCCAAGACTAAAAAAAGTTAAATTTTACTAACCTCCCCCCTCATAACTAAGATGTCCTTTCCCCCCTTATAATTTTGGTTGTCGTTTTGCACTTTTCTTAGCTCCATTACATCTTTTCTATAAACGGGGCCCCAGAACTGAACGCATATTCAAAGTGAGGTCCACCAAACCTTTATACAGGGGTTATCTTTGTTTTTTCTTAGCCATTAAACACTATTAAAAATATTTTACTTTTATACGACTATGTAGACAGAAAAAAAAATAGTTATGGCTTTTGGAAGGCGGGGAGAAGAAAAACCCAAAGTGATAAAAAAAGTGGTGCATAAAAGGGGGGCAGCCTACTATTTTTAAAGGACTATGTAAGATAAACAGCAGCGAAATAAATAACTTTTTCTCCCTGCCGAAAAAAGTCCTCCCTCACATGTAGAGAAGGGCAATATTTGATCTATAATTTTTAATTGCCATGGGACCTCGGAAATAAAAAGAAAATATTGCTAAAAATTCTAAAAAAAAAATAAATAAAAATAATAATAAAGGTTTTCCGTAAAAAACTTTCAAAAGATACAAACCCTAAGGTATGTTCAACCGGGAATAACGCGCAAAAATATTTTTGCCCGCAATCCGCCGTGTCTCGGGAGCGGGGGCGGCCCCATAGACATGCTTATTCCCCGGGGGGTATACCGGGGAATAATTGACAGTCACTTTTTCTCCCCCCGCGGCGTATTGTCCACGGGGGAGAGGAGACGTAATCCATAGTTTCTATGCGATGGGGTTACCGTAATGACTGGGAGTATTGCCCTGTATTTGCGCAGTACGGCACGAAAAAAGGTGCGAGAAGTCCCATTTTAAAACCGTGTGAACCCCAGCCTAAAGGGGGCATTTGTATTGCTTCATTTTCTCAGATTTTATGCGATTTGGGTTTTAAAAACTGTAAAAACCTGACTGCAAACCACCCCCGTAGAACTCAATTGAATATCCAAGTTGTCGTCCACATGACTCGGAGTTACTTGAGGTCGGATTTCAAAATTGCCATTTTTGCAAAAAAATTTAGAACATGTTCAATAATCCGCTGTATTCCAGGTCAAAAAATGCCTCCAACACATTTCTATGTCGGATCCGCATCCAAAACCCCATAGAGATGAATGGGACTAATTTTCTGACTATAAATCCAGAGTGAAAAAAATGACCTAAAATCCGCATTGAAAATTGCATCAAAATACTCATCGGGCGACACGGTTTTAGGATTCTAAGTCACGTGAGTATTTTGACATATCTCGTGTGGACGTCCTCTAAGACTACCCCTGAACATAGCAAAAAGAAGAGAAAGATTCCAGCGTCAAGTCCAAGTGTTATCAGTTTGAAAGAAATCCAAGACTTCATTAAGTATCCTTAAAAGCTTCAGGACCTGTCATACAGAAGTAGCAGCCGCGCTGGTCCTCATATGTCCTGAAGCGTTAAGGATACTCAATGAAGTCTTGGATTTCTTTCAAACTGATAACACTTGGATTGACGCTGGAATCTTTCTCTTGGTTCATTGTGGAGGCTGCTCCTTCCTCTCCTGCTGCTCCAAGTGTCCCTGATTTATGGTGAGCTGATCGCATATGGACTTTGTTACCTCTTTAAAGGGGTTGCCTCACTCCATCGATTCATCTTGTCTCCTGTTTTCCTGGTTTCATTTATAAACTTAGGGGTGTGTTTACTGGCTTCTACTGGTTTCTACTGGTCTGCAGTGATGAGCTGGTGAGGACACCAGGTCTGTAGATATAGCAACTAGCTCTGGCAGCCTATCAGGAGAGAGCAAATAGGTCTGTAGCTATAGCGACCAGTGCAGGCAGCCTATTAGGAGAGATCAAACAGGTCCGTCGTTATAGCAACCAGTGCTGGCAGCCTATCACGAGAGACAGAACAGGTCTGTAGCTATAGCAACCAGATCTGGAAGCCTATCAGGAGAGATCAAATAGGTCTGTAGCTATAGCAACCGGTGCTGGCAGCCTATAAGGAGAGATCAAACAGGTCCGTCGCTATAGCAACCAGTGCTGGCAGCCTATCAGGAGAGACAGAACAGGTCTGTAGCTATAGTGACCAGTGCTGGCAGCCTATCAGGAGAGATCGAACAGGTCTGTAGCTATAGCGACCTGAGCAGCTGATGCAGCCCATACAAGAGGGGATATCTAGGAATAGGTAGGACACTGGTAATGGACACATATTGCAAAGTGACTTGTTTTTGCAAGACCCTTTAACATAAAAAGCAGCAATCCTTGTAGTGAGAAAACACCTTAACCCCTTAACGACCCTGGACGTATGAGTACGTCCCAGGGTCGCTAGGGGGCTTTGCAGGCAGATCGCTCCGCTAATTGCAGCTAACACCTGGCGGTTACAGCGCCGTCCGCCCGTGCTGTTTAACCCCTTAGACACCGCGACATGGCAGTGGGGAGCCTTGTGAAGGCCTCCTTCGCTGCCATGTTTTGAATTTCCCCACTTCCGGCCCCAGGCAGGAAGTGGGGAAAACACATCTTGGTACACCCTAATGCATTGTCTATGCAATGCATTAGGCTGTATTAATGATCGCGTCCCATAGTGGTGAAGCGTCCTAGGGGGACTCAAAGCTACAGTAAAAATAAATAAATAAATAAAGTTTTAAAGTGTAAAAAAAAAAAAAAGTATTAAAAGTTCAAATCACCGCTCTTTCCCCATTTTACAAATAAAAAAAATAGAATAATAAAAAGAAGTTACACATATTTGGGACACCCGCATCCGAAAACGTCCGATCTATAAAAATATAACATCATTTATCCCGTACGCTGAACACCGTAGAAGAAAAAAAATTCCAAACGTCAAAATTGCGTTTTTTTGGTCATTTCATGTCGCATAAAAATTGGAATAAAAGTGATCAAAAAAGTCACATCCATTTCAAACTGCTAGCAATAAAAAGTACACTTCAGCCCGCAAAAAAATGCCCCTCACTCACGTCCGTAGGTGTTAGTACAAAAAAGTTATTGGTCGCACAAAATGGCGCAAATTTAAAAAATAGAAAATGTTTGGAATTTTTTTACCAAAACATAACGGAAACCCTACATGTTTGGTATTGGTGGATGCATATAAACCTGTAGAATACAGATAACACATTATATTTACTGAAGATTGAAATCCGTAAAAGCAAAACCCCCACACACATGGCACAAGTAAGTTTTTTTTTTCACAATTTGTCCCACTCAGAATTTTTTTGCGGTTTCCCAGTATATTCTATAGTATAAGGAATAAAAACCATTAGAAAGTAAAATCTTGTCCCCGCAAAATAAAAGGGCCCCTCATAGGTCTATGTAGGTTGGAAAAAAAAAAAGTTATGGTTTCCGGGAGGCGAGGAGGGAAAAACAAACGTGTCAAATAAAAAAAAAAACCACAAGGTCCTTAAGGGGTTAAAATACGTCTCCTCACAGCAAACTTTACCATAAAACAAAACTTGCATAGAATATTATCTACAAATTATCATTAAAAAAAACAACCTAATTCTAAAGGAAATTTTCCAAAGCATCCGAAAAGTTTTCCCACCCCTGTTGATGAATATATAGTTATCTTAGCAAGCTTTCATGCTGATGATGTGAGCTAATCTGCGGCCTGGGCCAGCTCTGACTATCTACGGCCAGCGTTGAGTCACAATACACATTTGTAACATTACATCACCATTATGGTGCATACCCCTAATGTCCTCCACTCAGTGCAGCTACAGTCTGACTCATCTCAGGCAAGAAGTATTCGGAGGCGACTTCCTTGCTGAGATGTTTTTGAAGAACATTTTTTTTCCATAAAAAGCAATTATGGAAACTGCCTATGTAACTCCCCCACAGCACGCTGCATGTACAGCTCTGGATACATTAGTCCCAACTAATAAGGATAATCCCCCGTCCCTCGGGGCCCAGCACATTAATTTACAGAGCACGTCAGGATTTCACCTTGTAAAGGTGGCAGGTTCTACAATCATATAGTCCTATCAGGATTTTACTTTGTAAAGGACATGTATTGTTAGAAAAGTTTTTTTGTTACATGCATTTTTAATTTTTTTTCAATGTTATTATATAGTAGATTAAAAATAATTTCAGCCACTGAGCCTCATAGTTAGAAACAATCTATGGTTTTGCACAACAAAAAAAAAAAAAAATTTTGAAAAAAATTAGCACAGGTGCACACTGGAGCGGCTGTAATATACAGTACATACACATTCCAACCTCACCAGCACACTATCAACTAAAGAAACTATCAAAGGGGACGTAGGAATTTTTTAAAAAGCATTTTTGCTACCTAGGACACATGAAAACATTTTTGAGGTTCTTCGTTTACATTTTTGATCAAAACTGTAATAAGACCACCTGCCGACGACAAGGCGCAGATGGGAACCTACTCTATATGTTACCTCTCTCTATGCCTGTTCTGACCTCCACATTTCAGGGAGAGAAGATTCCAGCTATAAGCTACTCTGCATTGATTTCAAAACCTGTGCAGATGGGTGCAAAGCCAAATTGGGGGCAGCCACTCCCCCATACAAACAATCTAGAAAACAATATTTGGTCTGCACATCCAAAAAGTTTTTGGGAAAAAATGAGCATAGGTGCACGCCGGTGTGGCAGCAACATACAAACACAATCCAATATCAGCAGCGCACTACTAGCACTAAAAAACAGTCAAAAGGAACGTAGGAATTATTGGAAAAGCATTTCTACTACTTTAGATACATGAAAATGTGAGGTTCTTAGTGTCCATTTTTGATCAAAACTGTAATAAGCCCATCTGCCGTTGTTAAGGCGACCCCAATACAGATGGGAACCTACTCTGTTACCTCTCTTGGTGGCTGTTCAGACCTCCACATTTCAGGGAGAGAA
Source organism: Phyllomedusa bahiana (assembly GCA_025379985.1). Lineage (NCBI taxonomy): Eukaryota > Metazoa > Chordata > Amphibia > Anura > Hylidae > Phyllomedusa > Phyllomedusa bahiana. The sequence continues at coordinate 9,372 of JAODAL010009224.1, forward strand.
GATTCCAGCTACAAGGTACTCTTGCGCAGCCACTGTCCCATACAAACAGTCTAAAACAATGTTTTTGGATGTGCAGATCAAATTTTTTTATTTTCTAGAAAATATACCGTTGTGGTTGAACCAGAAAAGTGTCTTTTTGGCGCAGCATGTTGCAGACAAATTTATTATGGGCTTTAGACACTTTTTGCACACTCCCTGACACAGGGTCTTGGCTTAGTAGAAAGTGGCTGTGACTCCACAAGGAAGTAGGCGCGGCCTTGGCCGCCACATTTCTGTTGAAAAAGGAAGCCAAATTTAAGTTGGTCTGAAACACTAGAAAAGTCCAAAGCTGCACCAAAATGATCAATCAGCATGAGCCATAGTAACCTATGGGCAAAAAAGTGAGTATTAGACCTAAACAGGTTCCTACATGTGGCCCTATCTGTTACCTCTCTTGGTGCCTGTTCTGACCTCCACATTTCAGGGAGAAAAGATTCCAGCTACAAGTTACTCTGCATTGATTTCAAAAAGCCCGTGCAGATGAGCGAAGTGCAAAAGCCAAATTGGGGGCGCTCTACTAGCACTAAAAAAACAGTCAAAAGGAACGTAGGAATTATTGGAAAAGCATTTCTGCTACTTTAGATACATGAAAACTTAAGGTTCTTGGTGTACATTTTTTATCAAAACTGTAGTAAGCCCACCTGCCGTTGGCAAGGCACCCTCAATACAGATGGGAGCCTATGCTATATGTTACCTCCCTTGGTGCCTGTTCAGAACTCCACATTTCAGGGAGAGTAGATTCCTGCTACAAGATATTCTGTATTGATTTAAAAAGCTGTGCAGATGAGCGAAGTGCAAAAGCCAAAGTGGGGGCAGCCACTCCCCTATACAAACAGTCTAAAAAAACAATGTTTGGTCTGCACATCCAAAAAGTTTTTTTTTTTTTTTTTTAAATCAGCATGGGTGCACACCGGTGTGGCAGTTACATACAAGCACAATCCAATATCAGCAGCGCACTACTAGCACTAAAAAACAGTCAAAAGGAACGTAGGAATTGTTGGAAAAGCATTTCTGCTACTTTAGATACATGAAAACTTGAGGTTCTTAGTTCACATTTTTTATCACAACTGTAATAAGCCCATCTGCCGTCGGCAAGGTGCCTTCAATACAGATGGGAACCTATGTTACATGTTACCTCTCTTGGTGGCTGTTCAGACCTCCACATTTCAGGGAGAGAAGATTCCAGCTACAAGTTATTCTTGGGAAGCCACTCCCCCATACAAACAGTCTAAAACAATGTTTTTGGATGTGCAGACCAAATTTTTTTATTTTCTAGAAAATATACTGTTGTGGTTGAACCAGAAAAGTGTCTTTTGGGCGCAGCATGTTGCAGACAAATTTATTATTGGCTTTAGACACTTTTTGCACACTCCCCGACACAGGGTTGTGGCTTAGTGGAAAGTGGCTGCCAAATTTCTATTGAAAAAGGAGGCCAAATATAAGTTGGTCTGAAACGCTAGAAATGTCTAAAGCTGCACCCAAATGATCGGTATGAGCCACTGTGATAAAAGTGTTGCATTTTTAAACAGCTTGATTAAGTTTACGCTGTCTAACTTTAAGACAGGGGAACATCTCTTCTTAGGGAGAGCACCATATAGGTGTGTAGAGTTTTTAATTGCCTTTTTGCCCTCTACTAAGCATCTGCATATCACAAGGCATTATGGGAGAGGAGCTGAGAAGCTCAGGTGCCCTCTATTGAATGTAACAAATCCTCAATTTGCTTTTGACCCACTGAGTCTTGAGAAAGCAAAAGGGATATTAGCCAAGCCAGCATCACTCATCTGCATACAGCGCTGTTTCGGGGTTTTTCCCCTCATCATTGCAGAGCAGAGCGAAGCTGGCTGGCTAGGTGGGAGGCAATAAGTGGCTCAGAAAGGGGAATATCTCTCCTTAGGGAGATCACCATACGGCGTGTAGAGTTTTGAATGACCTTTTTGCCCTCTACCAGCCAGTATCGCTCTGCTCTGATGAGGGGCAAAGCCCCGAAACAGCGCTGTATGCAGATGAACAATACTGGCTTGGCTAATATCCCTTTTGCATTCTCAAGACTCAGTGGGTAAAAAACAAATTGAGCATTTGTTACATCCAATAGAGGGCGCTTGAGCTTTTCAGCTCCTTTCCCATAACGCCTTGTGATATAACTTTAAGACAGTGATAGTAAATGAAGGCCATGGTGTTTTAGTGGCATAAGTGGGTCTATGAGGAAAAAAACTACATTTAAAATTTTACAAAATCCTAAAAAAGTTGTGGGCTCAAGGTAATCCAATCCGAAACGAACTACTACGATGCTGCAGTTAACACAACTGCAGTATCTCAGCAGTTATGCAGAGGGGACGCCACCTCCCAATCAGTTCCTTGCAACGCAAGTGTGAGATGCCTAGTAGGTTTTTTTTGGTTGCTTTGTCATCCTAAAAAATTTAAAAAAAAAAGTGATCAACAGGTCACAGGTATCCAGAAAAGGAACCAATGAAAACTACACTCCAGTGTGGTCGTATTTCAAATCCGAAAAATGTGTAAAAAAAAAACTAGGAACATGTACATTCTTCTACTGATTTCTGATGGAAAACACAGACTGTGAAATCTGCGCCAAAAAACCCGGGGAAAAAAACATTGGATTCTGTTATAGGATCCGACCAGTATTTTACAATTGCCATGTGGACACAGCCTTATCCCTCTGATTCTGTGAGATGCATGCTGTGAGAGGGGAGGGAGAGCTGAAGTGCAGATACAAATGAACTGTTCTGAATGCTACATGTCGGCATAGAGATAGAAAGAGGGATCCATATTAGGCCACATGATTAAGATATGGTTGAGTTTTTCTTTATTCTATAACAACAGTTACCCAGATGTGTGCAGTTTGGGGCACATGTTCATACATTTTTGAAGGTTTCTTTAACCCCTTAAGGACCGCCCACTGTCTTTTGACGGTGGGAATTTCAGGTCATTCGTCTGCAGCGACGTCTTTTGACGTCACTGCAGACATCGGAGTTTGCGGCCTCTCCCCGATGCTTTAAAGGAGTTGTCTCATTACAAGCTTTCAGCCTGTCAGTGAGCCTGATAGTTGAATTGAGGGGCGTGCTTCTTGGTCTGTCTCTTCTGCTCCCTCTTCCCCCCTCCCCTCAGCACACAGGCAGCTCCGTAACTTCTATACAGCAAGGCGGAGGGGGTTTGCTGCCAGAAATAAACCCTGTGTGTGCCTGCCTAGGTCTGTTGCAGGAGAGGGCTGATCTATGAGTGTAGAGAGGTCTGTGAAGCTGCTGTGTATGCTAATAGCAGAGGGGATGCATGTGTTCCTATATCCCCTGCTTAGCTTACAAGTCTCCACATCTCCAGCAACAACAAACCCTGTCAGAACAGACACAGGCCAGCTGGGAAGTGTTACTATGTGTCACTAGTACAGCACAGCATGAAGTATTCACATGCCTGATCTGTATAGTATTAGTATAGTGACAGTTCCACAGACACATCATGTTTATAGTAACACACAGGGTCACTGCTGTCACATCTATTAATCAGCCTCATCTCTGCTCAATCTGTGTAGAGAGCAGGAGGAAGCAGGCACACACAGGGTTAATCCAGGCAGCAAGGACACAGAAGCCAGAGCCCTCCCCCTCCCTCCACTACAGAAGCATTCTGTGCGGGAGGGGCTCTCTGCTCTGACCTGTCTTCAAAGGTGATGAGTCATTCAGACCTGACAGCCAGTGAGATAAGGATCAACAGGTCTGCTGCTATAGAGATTTTAGAAGCTGATGTAGTACTACTAACAGGGCTAACTCAAAATCAGTAGGACATTTGTAATGAACATATATTGCAAAGCTGCTTGTTTTTTAAAGATCTTTTAATTAAAACCCAATCATTGTAGCGAGACAACCCCTTTAACCCTTTGATTGCTGCAGTTCGTCACCGCTGCATAATCAAAGGGTTTTCCTGCTCTGTCGGGTGATCGCCCGTTGACCCGACAGAGCCCGGAGAACGGCTGCACAATCAGCCCTGGGGACCTAGAGTAGCCCCAGGGCTGTCTGTGTAACAAGCCAGTGATTAGGGCAGACTATGTGCTGCCCTGATCACTGCCTGTGTCAGACTGACACAGATTAAAATGAGTTAGCATATATGAATATGTTAATACATTACTAAGTGTAAAAAAGAAAAAAAAAGTAACAGTTCTCCCTTCATGGGATTTTAAAAAAAAGTGTAAAAAAAAAAATAGAAATAAATAATAAAATAAAAATAAATATTAAATTAAAAATAATTGTGCCTACATTACACACACAAAAAAACCTACACATATTAGGTATCCATACGACCGTATCAACCTGTAGAATTAATCTAACAAGTTATTAAGTGTGAAATGTGAATGGTGTAAAAAATAAATAAAAAGCAAATAAAATTTTTTAAAAATGAAAAAAATTCTGCAATTATTTATAAGTGAATTTAAACTATTCCGCCATAAAGTACAACTTGCCTCGAATAAAACGAGGCCTCATACAACTGCGTCATTGAAAAAATAAAAAGTTACAACTGTTGAAACGCAAAGAGGCAAAAACAAAAAAAATGTTCTGGTCATTAACTACTTTTCAGGCGTTCGGCTTAAGGGGTTAAATGAACGATAATGTATATTTGTGGTATTGCTTTTTTATTTTAATGCTCTTTTTTCAGATCATTTATTAGGTTCTTCTTGTTTGCTTGTTTTAGTAAAACATTATATAAATGTATATGTCATAGACTTGCATCCATCTGCTCACAGAGCAAAGTCGAGCGGCAGCCTCTACTATTCAGCCATCAGACATAAACCTGTCAAACATACAAAAAAAGACTCGTTATTACATGTGTCCATAGAAACCTGTAAAATTCTATGATTCAACTCAGTATAGAAGATATCTTCTTTAAGGGGTTGTCTCATCTGAAAGTTTCATAGGATGCATGAATGAAGTAATGCTGCTTTGCTCTGTCACTTTCTGGTCAAGCTGTCTGTAATTAGCATATGAGCTCAGTGTATTCAGACTTCTGCTAATTAGATAAATCTCCTGCTCTCAAGACCAGGGAAGCTTCCGAGTTAAAGTAAACAGCAGTAATTACTGTCTTTTGTCTGAAAGATCAGATAACACACAAGCTCTCATTGTCCAGAGTTCTGTGCTGTGCGATCTGTGTGATGACGTCACTACCTGCTATCAGATAGAACAAACAGTGGGGGGGGGGGGAGAAATACACAGGTCGGTCACTTGGGGAACCAGAGAGAGCACACAAGGTGATAAAATCAATTGTAGCTCCTTAACAAAAAAATGAACAACGCAAAATATTTGGAAAACATCTTTATTTAGTGTTCCCTACATGTTAAAAGCTAATCTTTGTAGCGAGACAACTCTTTTAAAGGGTTTTTTCCATTTCATTAATTAGCTTTAAGCATGTAGGCAGTGGTAAATGAAGGTTATTACCAAATACATTGCTGTTCTGATTTTGCTTCTCTTCAGCGTAAGGGGCGGATTTTATCTCCTGCTTTTGCACACAAGCTTCTCTAGTTACCGGCCACCTCTCTCTGTTCTAACTGGCTATCAGAATTTTGATGTCACTCACTGCTCTGTTTGTTATCTGAAAGATAAGAGCTTGTTTACATTACTTACTGACAAGCTTTAATCCTGTAGAGCTCTGCAGCCTTGTGCACTACAGTTTACAAATCTCCTGCGCTCATGTCACTGTAACAGGCTCGGCTAGGAATAGCATAGCTGATATGACAATCACTGCTGTAGAACCGTCCACAGAGTGAATAGGAAGTGTGGGCCTGAAGCTGCCTGTGGCTCTGTGAAACAGAATGGTGTGAGCACCCCTATATGGTTACATTCATAATGTAAAGTCCATGGAAAGTCCACACCAAATCACTGGGATTTTTGTATGGACTTCCCTGCAGAAAACATCTTTATTTATGTAGAACCGACATATGACGTATCACCTTACAATGTAGAAGGTATGAGTAAAAGTAAGAGGTGGGATGACCCTGCCTAATTAGGTCTAGTGGTCATATGTGTCAATATAAAGGCCAAATGATTAGCATAGATAAAAAGTGGGGGTCAAAGAGAGCCACCTTCCCTTGTAATGCCCCAACTGTTAGTGATCTATTGATTCAATAAGGGTAGAACAGCTAAGATTAAAGTTTTGCCCCATCCCAGCCATGGCCAGAAGACACAAGCCCACCACGGATGATCCCTCAATCACACAACCATAGGTAGACAGTTCTGGGTGCTAAGTACCAGGGGCCAGCATGTGATTCCAGAGGCTTAAAGGGGTTCTCCCACTGTTCCACCACTGTGACCTCCACAATCACTAAAATGGATGCATCAAGTCTCCTGTCTATCCTTACCTCACTTTGAATGGAGCAGTGGCCGAACATGCGCACTGATGCTCCATTCAAAGTTTACGAGGCTGGTGAAGATAACTGAATACAGCGCTCCACTCTCCTCAGCTGTCCCATAGTCATTAAATAGAGCAGCAGTGCACATGTTTGACCACTGCTTTGTTTAAAGCCTTCCAATGTGAGAAAGGACAGGGGGCTCGGGCCCCCCATTTTAGATAGGTGAGACCCCAAGTGATCAGCCACAAAGAAATACTCCTTTACTTATCATGTTATCATTGTAGGACAGGTGAACTGAAACTCAGAAGAGAAGCATTGACACCGGACCCACCAGTGGAGATGATTCTTGGGGCCCATCAGTGGAGTTAATTCTTGGGGCCAACAGTGGAGGTGATTCTTGGTGCCACCAGTGGAGGTGATTCTTGGGGTCACCAGTGGAGGTTATTCTTGGTGCCACCAGTGGAGATGATTCTTGGGGCCCACCAGTTGAGTTACTTCTTGGGGCCCACCATTGGGGTTGATTCTTGGGACCCAACTGTGGAGTTGATTCTTTGGACCCAACTGTGGAGTTGATTCTTTGGACCCAACTGTGGAGTTGATTCTAGGGGGCCAGTGGAGATGAACCTTAAGGTTCACCAGTGGAGTTGATTCTGGAGGCTCCACCAGTGGAGTTTATTCTTGGGACCCACCAGTGGAGTTGGTTCTTGGGACCCACCTGTGGAGTAGATTCTTGGGACCCACCTGTGGAGTAGATTCTTGGGACCCACCTGTGGAGTAGATTCTTGGGACCCACCTGTCTAGTTTATTCTCGGGGCCCACCAGTGGAGTTAATTTGCAGGGCCCATGCTTCAACTACAGTCCCTGTCTACACATACTACACATGACTTTTTCACTCTGCTTCTTGCTTTCTGCATCTTTTCCTAAAAACAGCCTAAGGCCTGTCAAACCAAGGGGTTCATCGGGGGTTATGCCTGCTCCATACCTCTCAACTTTAAGGGACTGCAAAGAGGGACAAATCAAGTCATGCCTCCAACCACACCCAAACAAATGACACCGCACCAGGGTATGCCTCTAACACCGCCCACACCCATACATCCCAATTTTTTTTAGATAGCCAAAGGGGGACAATTATGGTTTAAGGTATAAAAGATAATTTTTGTAATGCATAACTATATGCTTAAACAGGTTTTTATTCAAATATCATAAAAACCATTGGAATGTAGACATTTTTAGGATAGAATTTTATCCAGTAATGAAATAAGTCAGTCGTTATGTAATACACGGCGAGGAAGCAATCAGATACTTCTTAAAGCAAGATAGTCAGTTTATTGACGCAAATCTATTTCCCAAATGAAAAAGAGGGACATTTATAGAGCTAAGAGGGACAGAGGGACAAGGGTTAAAAATAGGGACTGTCCCTCCAAAATAGGGACATTTGGGAATTATGCTGCTCCCCTGTGGGCCAGTCTAAGCCTGCATGGCAGCCATTCAGATGAATATACTACATGCACAGCCTGAGTCTGCCTGAACATGAGCTGCTCCTACAGAGTGACTCTCTATTCTAGCTCCTAAGTGGGACACACCTCTTTATGATGTCTATATGCCCTAATAGGTTCAAGAAATAGGGGTTCTGTTTATGTGAAAACCCCTTTAAGAAATAACAATAAAATGCTAGAATAATGCACAAGCAAACGTGTCCGTCATGTCTGTGATCCGGTACTGCGGATGCTGGAATATATGCAAGCTTTCCAAATGAAAAGCAAATACTGGGAAATTGGTCGAGTTATGTTAGGAAATGAGAAGGCATTGAAGTGTGAGTGCTGGGAATATAGAAGGCGATGTGACGTGATCTGGGCACCGCTCGTCCTCCGCAGGCTGTTCATGCACATAGCTGTATGGGCAGGCCCCGTCCATGTGGCTCAGGCCGCGTTCGGTGCACCAGGTGTTACCCAGGCCGTGCGCCTTTATGATTCAGATCACAATATAATATCACATCTGCTCTGCTGAATAAATACAAATGCACAGCGGAGCGGGGAGAAACACAAACGCATTTTCATTCCCTTGTATTGCTATAATGGCCAGTCACAATATGAAGAACAGAAGCAGTGGACAATCAATAGCAGAAATCATTCCTCCGCATAACAACATTAGCAATTCCCCAGAGGGACATATTTAACCCCTTTTTTCCATTTTTACATCACAGTTCCGGGGACCAGGCTCCTTTACTTTTTCTGCTGATTTAGCTATGAGTGCGCTTGTTTTTAAAGGTAGAGTCGTATTTTTCAATGGCGCATGTAAATTGTTAAAAGATTTTTATTAACTCCTTAAAGGGAATGTGTCATCAAAAATGACTTATTGTTTAACTCACATTTTTATGTTCAACACATTTTTTAAGAATTTTTGGTTATATTTTTTTTTTTCATTTTCCAAATCACTTTCAATATTGTTTAATAATTCTTAAGTCCTGCAGTTTTGACTTTGGCCACTAGGTCTAATAATAGTCGGACCCATCCTGGTGTGTACAGAAAGATTCTTAGTTGTCTGGTCATTATACGGACAAAGAGGGTCAAACTGAAAGGAGACACCAGTGTGAATAGGTAACAAAGGATCCACTAGTCACAATAGCAGATAGTCACAGTTCACCCTTTCACCTCCCTGCACAATGACTTCTTCCCAGGTCACAGAGCATGCCTAGAAAACTCTCCTATAGAAGTGAATGGGAGTGAGTCAGTCTTAAGTCTCCTATGTGCATGAAGCTACTGTAAAGCATCTCTCTGACTGCTGTTAAAGAAGTGCAAACAAGACCTAGTGGCCAAAGTGAAAACTGCAAGACTTAACAATTATTAAAAAATATTGACAGTGAGATGAAAAATAAAAAAAAACAACCAAAACTTCCTAAAAAATGTGTTTAACATAAAAACGGGACTTAAACAATGACTCATTTTTTTGATGACACATTCCCTTTAACGCTGAGGCCTATTTTTTTCACGTTTGTTTTTCCCTCCCTGCTTTCCCAGAGCCATAACTTTTATTTTTTCACCTACATAGACCTATGAGGGATTTTATTTTGTGGGACAAGATGTACTTTCTAATGGTCTTATTCATAGAACCATAGAATATATTGGGGAACGGCAAAAAAATTCTAAGTGGGGCAAAATGTGAAAAAAACCCTACTTGCGCCATGTTTGTAGGAGTTTTGTTTTTACCACGTTCAATCTTCGGTAAATATAATGTGTTATCTGTATCCTACAGGGTGATACGCATCCGGCAATACCAAACATGTAAAGTTTTCGTTATGTTTTGGTTCCGTGAAAAAAATTCCAAACATTTTCTATTTTTGACATTTACGTGGTGGCACCATTTTCTGCGACCAATAACTTTTTTATACGTCTACCTATGGACGTCAGTGAGGGGGCAGTTTGGAAAACATGCGACTTTTTTTTAATTAAATTTATGCATATATTATTAATTTTTGGGGGATGTGAAATGATCAAAAATCCGCAATTTTGTCGTTTGGAATTTGTTTTCTTCTACGGTGTTCAGTGTACGGGATAAATGATGCTATATTTTAATATAGCGGACTTTTTCGGATGCGGCGATACCAAATGTGTGTAACTTTTTCATTATTTTTTTTATATTTGTAAAATGGCAAAAAGCGGGTGATTTGAAGTTTTAATTTTTAAATTTTTTTTACACTAGGTGGCGCGATCATGTTTACGGCCTTATGCGTTGAATAGACAAGGCAGTAGGGTGTACACATTGATAGCAGTGCCTGGGGCCGGATGTAGTAAAACAGAAAACATGACAGCTTCCAGCTGCCATGTTAAATTATCCGGGCCCCGCTATTTCGCCACAGGTGTCCCGATCGCAGTGATGAATGGTGTGCGACACTGTTTCTCATTGATTTAGACGCTGTGGCCATTTTTGCCGTGGCATCTAATGGGTTAAGCAGAACGGGATGGCTGCAAATACCATCTAACACCCGGTGGCTATGTAGCGGGATCGCAGTGCCCCATACGTCCAATGTCGGTAAGTCGTTAAAGCAGGATTCTCACCAAACTGAATAGCTTTAAACATATAGGCCAGGTTAAATAGTGACTATTACTAAATACATTGCTGTTCTGATTTTGCTTCATTTCAGATTTAGAGCCGCTCTTATCTTTTGCTTTTTTACATAGGGTTTCCCATGATTACTGACCACCTCTCTCTGTTCTAGCAGCTTTAGTCAGGATGGTGACGTCAGTCCCTGCTGTGTCTTAGCAGCACGGGAGCTTGTCTATCTTTCTTACTGACAAACTTTAACTCTTCAGAGACTTGCCCTGTTGTTAAAACCTCTCCATCATCAATGTCCTTCTAACAGGCTCAGCTAGGAAGAGCAGAGCTGAAATGTCAGTCATTGCTGTCGAACTACCCACAGCCTGAACATGAACTGGCAGCCCGAAGCTATAGAACCATCCACAGCCTGAACAGGAAGTGGGAGCCTGAAGCTGTAGAACCGCCCACAGCCTGAACAGGAAGTGGGAGCCTGAAGCTGTAGAACCGCCCACAGCCTGAACAGGAAGTGGGAGCCTAAAGCTGTAGAACCCGCCGCAGCCTGAACTGGAAGTGGGAGCCTGAAGCTGTAGAACTACCCACAGCCTAAACAGGAAGTGGAAGCCTGAAGCTGTAGAACCACCCAAAGCCTGAACAAGAAGTGTGAGTCTGAAGCTTGCTGTGAAGAGCTTTGTGAAACGACATGGTGAGAACACGCCTTTAGTTTTCTTTTGGTGGACAGAAAAAAACAGCAATTCCAATTTTAATTTTTAATATTTTTTTTCAGAGGTGACCATATTGCTATTGCTTTATTCTGTGGGTCAATACTTTTATGGTAATGACAAATGTACTGCTATCTTTTCTTATGTTTTATTACTTTTGCACAGTACAAAAAGAAGACATGTTTGTCTTTCATCATATTCTAAGAGCCATAACTTTTATTTTTCCATAGATGGAGCTGTGTTAGAGCTTATTTTTTGTGGGACACGCTTTAGTTTTTATTGCTACCATTTGGGGTGTATTCAATTTTTGTGATCAATTTTATTCTGTTTTCTTTAAGGAGGGGAGAAAAATATCCTGCTATATCTATGGTATTATTTTACCGTTCTAGTTGTTAAAGGGTTTTTCCATGACTAAAAAAAAAAAAAACTTGTTAGTCCATCGCGGCCTGATAAAAAAAAAAATGGAAGGAAAAACAAAAACTTCCCTTGTAAACCATCTCATTTCAGCGCTGCGATCCACCCAGTGATCCTGGCAGATGGCCCCATTCAGTCTTCAGGTGACCCTGGAGCCAATGACAGTCAGCAGTGGTCATGTGTGGTATTTCTAGCATGTGATCATTGATGCCTGTGAATGGCTTCAGAGTCACCTGAAGACTGAATGGTAACGTCACCTGTTGGGATCACTGGGACGACCGCAGCACTGGAACACTTGTTCAGGCAATGGAATAGGCGAAAACCACTGAAACGTGGAAGGGAAGTATTTAGCACATTTGATAAATAAAACCAAATTATACAGTAGACCGACGACGCGTTTCATGCCACATTCAGCACTTCATTAAGTCGATATCAGATAACAACTCTGCATTCTGTGAAATACCAGCAAAGCAGCATGTACAAAAAACACAAAACTACTGCAGAGATGAATGCAAATTTAAGGGCATCAGTATAAAATTTGAGGGACTGTAGATCTGTGTGTTTTTAGCTACAATCTCACAAAGTACTGTTCTGGCCCTCAGCTGACACTGACAAGCTATCTGAAGATATGGAGATGAGCCGAAGTACTTAGGAATTCTTTTCAACGCAACTTTTTGGCTTGAAAAGGTTTGCCGAAAATATATTCCAAGAAAACAAAATTATCACACCTCTACCATTTTAAAAGGCTTATTGGAGGAGAGCTGAACTCTCCAGCGCCCTCTATTGGATGCAGCAATCCTCAAGTCACATCTGACTGTTTGAGCCTGGCAATATGAAAGGATTCAAGCCATGCCAGAATGTTCATCTACAGACAGCTGTTTTGGGTTGTTCCCATCATCAGTGCAGAGTAGGACTTACTGGCTGGCTAGGTGAGAGGTGTTGAGTGCTGCTCAGAAGGAGTAATGTATCTCATTGGGGAGATACCCCATGTCGGTGTGTGGAGACATATCGCGTTTTACACTCCACTAGGTATTTGAATATTTCAAAAGGTTTATGGGAAGAGAGCATTACTCTCCAGCGCCATCTGTTGATGTATGCTACATCCACTAATGGGCACTGGAGAGTTTAGCTCCCATAAGCTTTTTGAAATATCCAAAAACCTTGTGGGGTATGTGGCAGAGTGACCGCAGGCAGTCGCATGTTCATGCCACTCGGTGGAATACAGAAGAATATCTGCTGCAGACGTGCTACCAAAAACCTGGGGTTGGTGGGGGAAGGCAACTATTTGGCATCAGTAACCATAGGTTACTGAGACAGCTAGCTAGCATGGCTGCAATGCGGCTAGTGATGGGTTGCCTTTCCCGGGACGGCAATAGCGTTGGGTGGGTTGCCGTTCCCACGTTGTAGGACAGGCTTTTGACAAGTCCATGGAGGCCTGTAAAAAGCCTAGGACTGCAGGTGATTGGGGGGTGTGGCTTGCTGCCAGAAGCTGGAGTAGCAAAAGAGCCGAGGAGAGGGCTCTTACCCCCAGGCTTGACAGAAGCCTAAAGTGTACTACGAGAGTACAGTGCTGTTGGTGCTGGACGGTAGGTCCTGAACGCAGGATAGTGAGGGACTCACTAATGTGTAGCTAGTGGCTAGACAGCCTAGATGTTTATGTGTATTTTGTATGCTGTATACTTTTTCCTGTGTTGAAGAATAAAGCTGGCTGAGACCAGACCTAAAGAGAACCCTGTGTCAGCCTGCCATTCCGTTTACCAAAGCGGCGATCCCGGAGCTAAGGAAACCCCAGGACGGTCCAAGATGGCGTCCGAACGCAAGTGAGGCGTTACAGGTGTGAAAGGAGATAAATCCCCCACGCCCACATGGTGCTTCTCCTTATAAGACACATTAACCCTTCTGAGCCATATCTCTACCATAAAACACAGTGGTGGTACTGTTTGCTGCCATAGGACCAGATCAACTTGTTATCATTGATAAAACTATAGATCCAGGCTTCCCAATAATGATCTTTTGGAGCCTAGTCAGAAGCAGATGGAAAAAGGGCTTAAAGGGTTTGTCCACTAAAAAATATTTGAGGAAACTCGGGCCATGGCGAGCAAAAAAAAAACAACAAACAAAAACTGATACTTACCTAGGTGTCTCCCTCTGCTGCCGCTCTGGAGCTCCAGGCACGCTCTGCTCCTCTTCACTTCCGGGTTCTTGTCCTGACACATCAGGAGGGCTCCCAGACTCACTTACAAGGGAGCGCGACGGAGCGAGAACCCAGAAGTGAAGTGAAGTAGGAGGGCGGCCTCTGTGATGCTCCCATTCCATTCCGGTGGGCAGAATTATGAAGTACAGATTAAGACTTTACTTACTTCTAATGATTTTGAAACCTTTAAAGAAAAGCTAGGACAGAGATTGATGAGACATAGAGTTGAGATTGAGATAATGAAGAGACAAATGGCATAGGGATTTTGAGGATTATCAGAACGGCAGAGTTTACAATTGGCAAGGTCAACAAAGTCAACACTCCCATTCTAGAAGGAGGTTTCAGTGATTTGGACGTCCTAAATTTGGCTATACTACTGTGGATTCTGATTCTACGGAAGAATCTACTAGGTCTGATTTTTTTTAGAAGTACGCAATCAGGAAAGAGGAGAAAATGTAGGAGGGGTGGTCGGAAACACAGGAGAGCACAGAAGAAGATATCAGAAGGGGAAATCCAACAAGCAGAAAGACGATCGCTTGAGACCCATTACCAGGGGGAAATCCCCAGAAATAATGGATGAGGTGAACCTTATTGTTAACATTTCGTCAGTGACACTCTCAGATTTGGAGATGAAAGTTTTAAGTAAGGGTTTATCATTTAATCCTACGCCAATTTTTGACTGGTTTCAATTTGAGATAGACCTTAAGAATTTTTTCAGAACATTACGCTTGAAAGCTTTTTTTCATGATAAACAATCGGGTGATAATATTTGTCTTCTGATAATATGATCCAGTTGAGAGACCTTGGTTTGAGAGTCAAAAGTGACTTTTCACCTACACAAACGAATTATATAGTAGAGACATATATTAAATGGACAACGGATAGGATGAGAATGTTGAAGGATCAGGAAATTCAGGGACGGTCTAATTTATCAGGTAGAGAGAAGGGTGCTTTGAATAGGTTAATGAGGAATCCTCTGATTGTTGTTAAGCCAGCAGACAAGGGGGGAGCAGTCGTGGTTATGGATAGGGTCAAATATGATTTAGAAATAAGCCGACAATTAGAAGATCATGAGGTTTATGTTCAATTGAGTCGAGATCCCAAATTTCAAATCATGAAGGAGATTAATGAGGTGGTGGACAGGGCTATATGTGAAAACATAATAGATGCAAAATTGGGAAATGTTCTCATAGTGACATTTCCAATTACTCCGGTTATATATGTCCTTCCTAAAATCCATAAGGGTTGGATTGATACACCAGGGAGACCCATTGTATCAGGTCTAGGGCTCTATGTTTAGTAACATTGCTATTTTTTCAGCTAAAGTATTAAGATCCTTTGCCACGGCTGCTCCCTCCTACATTAGAGACACATCTGATTTTTTGGATAAATTACGTGATATTATTCTACCAGAACAGTGTATCTTGGTGTCTTTTGATGTAGTGTCTCTATATACATTTATAGAGCACAGCTGGCTTGTTGGCAGTGTCAAGGGCACTGGCTGGCGCAGGATGTGACTCGAATTACGCACACTTCATCCTCACCCTTTTGGAGATTGTCCTCACGACAAATTATTTCCTTTTTGGGGACAAGTTTTTTCTCCAGAAGAGGGGAACAGCTATGGGGTCCAATGTTGCCCCCACTTATGCGAACATCTTTATGGCAGCTGTTGAGGAGGAGTGTGTGTACCATTCTGGGTTTTCGGATCACATCCTGCGTTGGTGGCGCTATATTGATGATGTGTTCCTGATTTGGACAGGTCCTCTGGATGAATTAGAACTCTTTCATCAGTTTCTTAATCAATGTAGACCGGGTTTACAATTTACTAAGGTGTTTTCTAAGACCTCTTTGCAATTCTTGGATACTATGATACATGTGAAGGGGGTAAGATTGGAGACTGATTTATTTGTGAAAGAGACAGATAGGAATAACCTGTTACTTTAGGACAGTTTTCACCCGAAACATATGTTGGACTCACTCCCTTGGAGTCAGTTTCATAGTTTCATAGTTTGTAAGGCCGAAAAAAGACGAGACGTCCATCCAGTTCAGCCTCTTCTGCTGAGGTGTTGATCCAGAGGAAGGCAAAAAAAAAACAATGAGGTAGAAGCCAATTGTCCTTATTTTAGGGAAAAATTCCTTCCCGACTCCAATCTGGCAATTGAAAAAATCCCTGGATCAATGCATCCAAACCCTTTTTGAACTCTTAGTGAATTCACCATGACAAGTCCCTCTGGCAGAGAGTTCCACAGTCTCACTGCACTTACAGTAAAGAATCCCTTTCTATGTTTATGTAGAAACTTTCATTCCTCAAGACGTAGAGGATGCCCCCTTGTTCTAGATACAGCCTTGCGTATAAATAGATCTTGGGAGAGATCTCTATATTAACCTTTGATGTATTTAAACATATTTATTATGTCCCCGAAGCCGTCTTTTCTCTAAACTAAATAACCCTAATCTTGCCAATCTTTCTGTGTACTGTAGTCCACCCAGTCCTTTTATTATTTTTGTTTCCCACCTTTGTACCTGTTCAAGCTCTACAATGTCTTTCCTGTGCACTGGTGCCCAAAACTGTACACAATATTCCATGTGTGGTCTGACCAGTGACTTGTATAATGGGAGAATAATGTTCTCATCATGTGCCTCTATGCCCCTTTTAATGCACCCCATGATCCTTTTTGCCTTGGCAGCTGCGGTCTGACACTGGCTGCTACAATTAAGTTTACTACATTTAACATATAGTCATAGTTGTTGAGAGTTAGGAGAATAGTTTCTCATGAATCCAAGGTGGAGGAGAGAGTTAATGAGATGTGTAATAAGTTCATAAAGAGAGGTTATCCAAAGAATCTGTTGAAAAGGCATAGGGAATGGTTGAAACATGTAAAAAGGGATGATGTTTTGACAACACGGTTGAAAAATCAGAATCAGCGGATTCCATTTGTGTCTACTTATAGTACATTAAGTTCCAAGATAGCTGAAAATCTGGGGAAAGATTGGTATATTCTTCAGGGAGGGTTCCCTGATGTTGTGGATTTTTCTGAAGCCCCAATGATGGCTTATAGAAGATGTAATAACCTGAGGGATAAGTTGGTCAAATCAGATCTGCCAACATTATCTGGTATGAGACAGACATTCCTGGCCCCTCCACGGATGGGCAATTTTCCATGTTTAAATTGCAACAATTGCAATAACATGATCAAAGGTGATGTTTTTCACCACCCCCAATCAGGTAGACCTATTAAGATCAGAGGTAGATTTTCGTGTCGTACTACCTATGCTATTTACATGGTTACTTGTCCTTGTGGTAAGATATATGTTGGAGAAATAACTATGGAAGTGAGGGAGAGAATTAACAAACATTTTCGTACTATACGCCAAAAAATGCTAGATTTACCAGTAGCCCGACATTTCATCGAAAGTAATGACTATCTCCCAGTTGAGATTTAGGGTGATAGATCATGTACCTCCTATTAGGCGAGGAGGGGACCGTGAGAAGCTATTGCTGAGAAAAGAATTGAAGTGGATTTTTGAGTTACAATCCTTACATCCTTTGGGTCTTAATCTTGAGTTCAATACAAATAAGACATGAGCTAAGTATCTTCTGTATTAAAGGGGTTGTCTCACTACATTGATTCATGTTACCTCAGTCATGTTTTCTTGATTACATTTGGAATTCAGGGGCGTATTTACTGGTTTCTATTAGGCTGCAGTAGAAGCCAGGTCTGTAGCTATAGCAACCAGTGCTGGCAGCCTATTAGGAGGGATCAAACAGGTCTGTAGCTATAGCAACCTGAGGAGCTGATGCAGCCCATACAAGAGGGAATGTCTAGGAATAAGTAGGACACTGTTAATGGACACATATTGAAAAGTGACTTTTTTTTTCAAGATATTTAAAATAAAAAGCAGCAATCCTTGTTGTGAGAAAACCCATTTAATTTTGTGCATATTGTTATTTTTAAATGTTTTTTTTGTATCACTTTTTTTCACGTCATTGATGATTTTATTATTCTTATAGGGAGAAGATAATGAGTGGGACCATTTCGGTTTGTTTGTGGAGGATGTTATTATATTGAGGTCGAGTGATATAGCCCAGCATTACTGTATTGAGACTGAGTGACACAGTCTTATTATTTGGACAGCCAAGCAGTTAAATACATATGTCTTTTTGAGAATAATGAGAATGTACATGGTGCTGTACGGGACCGGGACACTCTCCAGTTGATACTACACACTGCCACTTGTTCACCCAATGTGTGTTACTTGTGGTAGATAGTGCCTACGTTGTATGGGGTCAGTTGTCATGTTTCATGGCACTGATCTCCGTCGATACGTGGAAGGTATCTGGGTGTTATGTCATCTGAGAGCCCAAGGATATGCTCCATATAACAAAACTCTTTTTGATTATTCTGCTTTGTATGGTGCTGCCCGTCATCATGTTAACAATTTGAGTCATTCGGGTATCTTAATTACGTGTACTATGGGCACCGGACATGCGCATTGAGGGCATGAAGCTGAATGTGCTCTGAGCATGCGTGCCCGGGATAGACTTGCGCAGTGTGAGATTGGAGATGCTTTGTCTCGCAACAAACCTCCGGATGGTCCCGCTCTTAAATGTAAGTTATAATATGCATTTTTATTGGGTGATGTCGAGTATTACAATACATAATCTGATTATGATTGGGTGAACACTTTGGGAAGTTGTGATTTGATTGGATGACGCATTTTTTGATGTCTATATGCGTCACCTATATAATGTGGCACATTTGGCTGGTTGATTATGCTTGAAAAAGGCTCGGTGTATTTTTGAGCCGAAACGTCGCACTTTACGTACTGTGGTTTCTAATAAAGGAAGATTTTTATGCTGACATCCTTACATCATATTTTTCAGATTAACTTGTTATCATTGATAAAACTATAGATCCAGGCTTCCCAATAAGGATCTTTTGGAGCCTAGTCAGAAGCAGATGGAAAAAGGGCTTAAAGGGGTTGTATGCTGTATACATTTTCCTGTGTTGAAGAATAAAGCTGGCTGATACCAAACCTAAAGAGAACCCTGTGTCAGCCTGCCATTCCGTTTACCTAAAGCGGCGATCCCGGAGCTAAGGAAACCCCAGGACGGTCCAAGATGGCGTCCGAACGCAAGTGAGGCGTTACAGGTGTGAAAGGAGATAAATCCCCCACGCCCACATGGTGCTTCTCCTTATGAGACACATTAACCCTTCTGAGCCATATCTCTACCATAAAACACAGTGGTGGTACTGTTTGCTGCCATAGGACCAGATCAACTTGTTATCATTGATAAAACTATAGATCCAGGCTTCCCAATAACGGTCTTTTGGAGCCTAGTCAGAAGCAGATGGAAAAAGGGCTTAAAGGGTTTGTCCACTAATAAAATATTTGAGGAAACTCGGGCCATGGCGAGCAAAAAAAAAAAAACAACAAATAAAAACTGATACTTAAATAGGTGTCTCCCTCTGCTGCCGCTCTGGAGCTCCAGGCACGCTCTGCTCCTCTTCACTTCCGGGTTCTTGTCCTGACACATCAGGAGGGCTCCCAGACTCACTTACAAGGGAGCGCGATGGAGCGAGAACCCAGAAGTGAAGTGAAGTAGGAGGGCGGCTGGGGAGCCTCTGTGATGCTCCCATTCCATTCCGGTGGGCGGCCCATACATCCGGGCTACACAGTGCATGTGCTATGTGTAGCCAAACCACAGGGCAGAGCGGTCACGTGGTCGGCCACTGGGACAGAACGGTAGCATCAGAGAGGTGAGAAAGGCTTCTTTTTACTATTTCTAATCATACCCCAGTGGACCAATGAGCTTTTCTAAGTCCCTGACAACCCCTTTAAGAAAAGGGAGACAAACCAGTCAACAAGTCCAAGCCAAAACAGACTCATAGAAAGCTTTACCCACCTCTATGCAAAGATTTTGTCCAATAGAAAGGAGGCATGGGATCCACAGGTGTTACACTATTGTGTTAGGATGTCCCCTCCTGGTTGCAAATCACTGCTATAGATAAAGCACTGACCAGCAAATTCCACACAGAAAGTCCAAATATCAGCCTGTGAATGGAAACTCAGCAGACGACCATGCCCACACGACGCAGAGCGAGAGTTCCTATTATAGAACAGTCAGGTACGGGTCCGGAGCGTCAATCTAAACAGTAATTATGTTTGATGGATCCATTCCTCAGAAATGACAGGTTTCATGCTGAGTAAAATGAGGAGAGTTTGATAGTATAAAGCACTTATGTAAGAAGTCATCTCTCTCCTCCAAGACGGAAGAGACATCTCAGCCTGTCCCTGTTACATAGAGTAATGAGCATCTAGAAGTTGAAGTAATATCCACTTTAAAAAAAAATATTCTGCAGTTGTATAGTTTTTTTTAGAGGGAACCTCCTACATTGAACATGTTATCTCATCTGCAGGCAGCAGGTTATAGAGCAGGAGGAGCCGAGCAGATTGATATTTACATTTGTGAGAAAAGTTGTAGGATAACTTGTATTTTATTCATTAAATGTTTGCTCATTCTTACCTTAAGAGTCCAGTGGGCGGTCTTAATCAGTTAGGGACAGTCAACTCTATGCTTGCAATAGAGGGAAGGCGGTCATGCGTTGTAACACCGCCCACTGGACTCCTACTCATATACAGAGCAAAGATTTCAATCACTAGTTTACAAGCTATGCTGAATCTTTTTCCACAATACTATGGGGGACATGAATGAAAACTGTCTTGGTCTAAGACTTTTCTTGTTGCCCACAGCAACCAATCAGCGTTCCCCTTTCATTTCATACAGAGCTCTGAAAAAATGAAAGGGGAACAAGAAAAGTCTTAGACCAAGATAGTTTTCAGACATGTCCCCCTATATGTCTATCTGATAAAAACAATGTTATTACTAAAATAGGTCAAAATTTACAATGATCCCTTTTGTAAAAAATTACCTTAAATATCTCTAAAATATTGTTGTACTTATATACAAACACATATAACACTGGTAGTGTCCCACTGAGTTAAATCGACAACATCTAGAAATAAAACTTACAATTTGCTAGTATGTACTTAAATCTAATACAACTCACAATCTGTTGTCCCGTGGTCTTTGATGGCAAGTTGAAACTTCAACTATAGGGTACACCTAAAAAAAATGTAGGATATGGTCCAAATCGGGAGAAGTGATAGTCCCAGATAATGATCTGTATGTGGTTACTCACCCTATTTTCTCCCTATCTGCAGGTGGGAGAATCGCTCCGAAAAGAGCGGCCCAACCTCTCTTTGCCTGTCCCTAGAACAATACTAGGGGTATCCTAAATATACTGTTGGATAAAGTGTCGATAGTGATAGAATGTTAATCACTATCTAATCCAACTTCCTCCTGACGCATTTTCCCCTTCTTCTAGGGTTCTTCAGGGGGACTAAGCTGGAAGAAAATGCTGACACGTAACCCCATGATGAGGGGACACTCTGATGTCAGAATGGTGCCGCCCCAGAAGTCCCACGCCACCTATTTTTAAATCATAACTCACATGTAACACGATTTGATAATTACCGGTGTCTTCCATCATTCATTGCGTCCGTGCAAACACAGATCCCAGGTAAAAAAGATTAACTGCTCGGCACTTCTAATCAGTTGCCCCCAGCAGTGGAGCACTATGCACTGCATCTGCCCAAGCATGGATCCCGGGCAGTAAGCTCTAACCCAGTGTTTCTCAACTCCAGTCCTTAGGACCCACCAACAGGTCATGTTTCCTGGCTTTCCTTAGCATTGCACAGGTGATATCATTATGCTGCACAGGTGAAAACATTATGGTCAGTGCATTCTGTGGGAGATCCTGAAACCATGACCTGTTGGTGGGTCCTGAGGACTGGAGTTGAGAAACACTGCTCTAACCGCATGGCACTTCTGTGCAGGCATTGCAGGTGGAAGATACTTCCGGTTCCACGGAGCGTCATTTTATGGAGATCAAGACACTTCATGAAAATCCCCCCTCACGTTGATTCCTAATACCCCCTGGGTGCTCACCTACTCCTCATCTCAACTGCCTCTCTGTCTTTCCGATATATTGTTTTATACATGTACAAGTACACACAAAGTTTGGGGATTTATGTTGACAAGATCCAGAGCAGTTTTTTTCCAACATTACCATCCTGTATATGTGATACTTTCGATTTGCTAAGCAAGCAGGAGAGCGTCACTATGGATCAAGATACTTGGCCGACCTCCATCAATGTGGAGGCCTTATATAGTAGCATTCCACATCGGTGGGGCCTAAAGGCTGTAGAGTTCTTTTATGAGAAGAAGAAGCCTGAGACATAATGAACACAATATATTCACCCTCTGCCATAAGTATTTCCTCTTCGGAACCAGGGTATACCACCAGCTACGGGGCACAGCATTCATTCATTGCAACTATGCATTCATAGGTCCCAGGCAATAAGCATTTACTGCTCGATGCTTCTATTCAGTCGCAAACGGCAGTGCACCTCATCCCTAGGGAGACCAAGGCGTTGTGCAGCACACTGCTGATTGTCTCACAGACACTCCCCCGGCTTCTTCGGCCGTCTACAATACCTGGACAAGCAGAAATCCTGGACAGTCAGGGTACGTCCTCACGGCATAGGTAAAATGCCGGTCGGTTTCCGGCGGGTATTTTATCGTCTTAACAGTAGTTTTGGGGGATGGTTCTGTCCACGGTTTGCGGATTCGTCCATCCCCCATAACTATTAACCCCTTAAAGGGGTAGTCTCACTACAAGGATTGCTGCTTTTTATGTTAAAGATCTTGCAAAAACAAGTCACTTTGCAATATATGTCCATTAACAGTGTCCTACCTATTCCTAGATATCCCCTCTTGTATGGGCTGCATCAGCTCCTCAGGTCACTATAGCTACAGACCTGTTCAGTCTCTCCTGATAGGCTGCCAGCACTGGTTGCTATAGCTACAGACCTGTTTGATCTCTCCTGATAGGCTGCCAGCACTGGTTGCTATAGCTACAGACCTGGCTTCTACTGCAGCCTAGTAGAAGCCAGTAAACATGCCCCTGAATTCAAAATGAAACCAAGAAAACAGGACTGAGGTAAGATGAATCAATGTAGTGGGACAACCCCTTTAAGCCGCACGCCTGAAAAGTAGTTAATGACCAGAACCTTTTTTTTAGTTTTTGCCTCCTTGTGTTTCAACAGTTGTAACTTTTTTATTTTTTCAATGATGCAGTTGTATGAGGCCTCGTTTTATTCAGGACAAGATGTACTTTATGGGGGGATAGTTTACGTTCACTTATAAATAATTGCAAAATTTAGAAAAAAAAAATTATTTTTTTTTTACATTTTTTTTCACACCATTCACATTTCACACTTAATAACTTGTTAGATTAATTCCACAGGTTATTACGGTCATGTGAATACCTAATATGTGTAGGTTTTTTGTGTGTGAAATATATGCACAATTATTTTTTATTAAAGATTTATTTTTATTTTATTATTTTTTTATTCTTTTTTTTTACACTTTTTATGTTTTTTACTTTTTTTAAAAAAATCCCCTGAAGGGAGAACTGTGTTACTTTTTTTTTTTTTTTACACTTAGTAATGTATTAGCATATTCATATATGCTAAAACATTATAATCTGTGTCAGTATGACACAGGCAGTGATCAGGACAGCATACAGTCTGCCCTGATCACTGGCTTGTTACACAGACAGACCTGGGGCTACTCTAGTTCCCCCAGAGCTCACTGTGCAGCTCTTCCCCGGGCTCTGTCGGGTCACCAGGTGTTCCGATCACCCGACAGAGCAGGGAAACCCTTTGATTGCGCTGCGCTGATGATCCGCCGCAATCAAAGGGTTAAAGCACTGGGGATGCGGAGGTTTCCCCGCTCCCCGGTGCTCGCAGGAGATGCTCCTGGATCAGGGCTGTGTAGTACAGCCCCAATCTTAGCACTGCTGTAGACGAACAACCTGAAATGCCCGACGCCAAAAGACGGTGGGCGGTCGTTAAGGGGTTAAAGTGCCTGAAAACCCTGGTGGAAGATTGTGCATGCTCCAAATTTTTCAGAATGCCTATGGCTCAAAAAGCTGTTTGTCTGAAAATCCTTGCAGTGTAGACTACTGGGCGGATTTTTTGTTAAAATCTATGGGGAAGGTTTGTTGTCAGTTTTCAGACAGTTTCCAAATCTGCAAACCGTCTGAAAACCCGACCAATAAACCGTTCCATGGGGACGGACCCTTAGCGCTTCTGTGCAGGCATCGGAGGCAGGAAAAACTTCTACGGAGCGTCATTGTTATGGAGATCAAGACACCTCATGAAAATTCATACAAATATGAAAAGTCATACAATGCAGATCCTTGATGCAATACATAGTCGTAAACAGAGAAAGATGTGTCATAATGCGGGTATTTTTATTATAGACAACTATGTTTGTTAATTTTTAAGGTTCACAATATATCACGAGTAGTGTTGAGCGATTGCGTTGGCTATCGAGATCGATCGATAGTCGATAGTCGGCCGCTATCGATAAGGTTTTTCGATAGTGAGCATCGATTATGCGCGATGACCATTAAAGTCTATGGGAGAGCAACAACACCTTCATTATTACACCCAAACAAGGCTGGAGAAGCTGAAATTAAATCCACAACAGTCAAATGGATACGTGCTACATCTTAGGCAACACACTTAGGTTATAAAAGTCACAGAAAAAAAGTCACAGACCATTTACTATCCCTGTCTTGCACCACAGCCTGACCCTTAAACCTGCATGACCCACAAATTCAAAAGTGCCAGAAGGCAGTATTATTTGAACCACCATTTTAGTTTCACTGGACATTGACTAGAACTGTCCTGGGCCACAGCATGACCCAGGGCCGGAGTTACAGTGGGTGCGGTGAAAGCCCAGGCTGGCGTCCGTCATCTATTAACACGCAGGTGAAAATGCCCAGATGACGCAGCAACGAAAACTGTCGTGCTGGAAGCAGAGTGCGGAAGCGGAAGTGTGAGAACTCCAGCCTTCCTCTGTACACAGTCAATACCTGGGTAGCGCTTGCCCCCCGTATGAGTGTGGACCAATTGAGCTTCACTTGGAAATACTGGTTGGTTAACGCTCTGTTACACCAGTTGCCCTTTATCTGCATTCTTTTCTCATTTTAACTCAACGTGCTGGAGGAAATGGTCTCTGTACTTTGTTCTCAAGTTGTCCGTGCTCCATTCTCCATGTTCTCTAATAACCTACATCTGGTCAAGTTTTCCTGTACCTCCCTTGACAATTCAGAGGATTTTTAACAGCTATTTGTACATCAAGTTGTTTAGTACTTTAATTCTAGAAAAACACATTTTTTTATTTTTTTTTTTTTTTAAAATAGGATTGAATCCCACCATTCTTTGTTTCATCTTTTTTTTTCATTGTATGTAAATGTGTTTGTCTCAATAAAGGGATTGATTGCTATGTTAAAGATCTTGTAAAAACAAGCAATTGCAATATGTGTCCATTAAGCAGGTGTCCTAACCTATTCCAAATTTCTTTCTGACAGCTCCCACCATCACCCCTTGAGCCCACTCTTGACAATTGTGAAGAACAAATTGTCTGTTAGAAACAACATTTTTTAGAATAGGACCAGAGTATAGCTGCAATCACAGCAAAATGCCCCAACAATTCAAAGCAGTACCCTTGAGCCACTTTTGTCAATTGTGAAAGAACAAAATGTCAGTAGAAACAACATTTTTTTTATAATAGGACCTGTAGTAATTGCTGCATTTCAAAGTCAGCATGACCCAAAAAAATAAAAAAATGACTTCTCAGCCACTGTTAAAAATTGGTGAGGGAGAAATATGCCACTGAGAAGCCACATTTCTGTTACAAAGGACCATGAATTATGCTGTATCACAACAGCTACATGACCCAATAGAAATTATAACTATGACTTCCAGCCACTATTAAAAATTGTGAGTGGAGAAATGCCACTTAGAATCCACATTTCTTTTCCAAAGCACCATAATTATAGCTTTATCTCACATCAACATGACCCCAAAAAAATATAAATATGAATTCTCAGCCACTATTAAAAATTGTGAGGGAGAAATGCCACTTAGAAGTCACCATTTCTGTTCAAAGGACCCATGATTATTGCTGTATCTCTCACAGCATACAAGACCTCAAAACCATTGGACAATGCGAAAACTTCTTTAAGATAAAGATGAGTAAATGGAATACGTGTTGTCATGAAACCTGCTGTCCTTTACAGTCTACCTCACAGTGCAAAACAGCAAAATGATACTGTTGGGAAAAGATAATCAAAATTGCAGTAAGAAATGAATCATTTTAAAAAAAAGTTTCAAGGAGACCATTTCTGTTTGAAAGGAAAGTGAAGTAGACCGGCAACTAATCGGTGACCTCGCAAAATTGGGCCTACAACATCCATCAGAAGATCCATGCCTATTCATCATGATTAAAGTCTAACGATCCCCATTATCTGTGGAAAGCCGGATGGCGTTTGTCTGTAATGAACCCTCCAGCTGTGCTGAAGGTCAGCTCAGATATGAAGATGTCTGCTGGGCAGTACAACACCTCTATGTCGTGACGAGCCGCTCGGGGCCATTCGTCCCTTTTGGATACCCAGAAGTCTAATGGGTCCGGACACATGCAAAAACACGTGTTGATACGCAGATAGTCGTGCACCATGATCCTTAACTGATCTCTTGTGTGTTTGGATATGTGCACCCCCTGCATTGCATGCGTTGGTGAGGTGGTAAACAAGATTAGCCAGAGGTCACCCATTAGCTCTGCACCTTGCCAGCTGCTGCTGCTGCCGCTAACGGCTACTTTGGCACTTCTACTGCTGTCACAGGTCGCTGAGATTTGTTCACGTGACATTTTGGGAACGTGGAAGCAGACCAACAGATGTCTCCAGTGATCAATCAGCAAGGTCTCCATGTCCTGCATTTTACTCTCGTATTTGTGGGTGGAAGGAAAGTGCTGAGTTTTTGTTTTAGTACCGGGGATCCAGGAGTGTGGCCACCCAGTAGACTAGACTGTTGTTTCATTTTGATGCCTTAATGCGAGGATCATGTGGCAGGAAATGGACATCCAAGGCACTCATGTAGAGATGGAGCCTTGATTTCCCAAGGCCTCTGTGTCCCGAGGGCACAAGCAACTGATCTTCCTCATCTTCCTCCTCCGCCTCAAATTTGCGCCAAACCTCTTTCCAAGGCAGGACAGTCGGTAACCTATCGTGTCTAGGAATAACCTCCTCCTCCTCCTCCTCCTCCTCCGCTGCCTCCTGCAACAACCAGCTCACACAGCCCTGACTTCCTGAGATGATGCCACCTGAGTAGCCTGATGCGCCCGCTTGCAACTAGCTCTGGGACTCCCGAACCACATGCCTAATTAGACCGATGAAATTGTGAAACTGTCGGGCCTTGTGGTATTTGACGGAGGAGAAAGGCTCCGTGGCCGCCATCTGTGTCCGTTCTCCATGGCCTGCCGTCGCTGGCGGGTACCTTTGTTTCAGAGTGTCCAAACGATCGTTCCAGAACTAAGATCACCACAATGCTCATGCTGGACAAGGGCATTGTCCGCACTGCTCATTTTGGTGGCTTCTTCAAAACTGCAAGGATGGTGCAGAGCTCTTTTCTACCTGGCCTCCACTCTCGTGGGTTCAAACACCACCGAGGTCCCCCGCAAACCAGCTGCTTGTCAGGGCCATGAGTCCACTTCGTACTGCGTAATGGCACTGCGCTGCTGCCAACAATCGCTGGAGCATGGTGGAGTTTGGAATTTCAGCGTGTTGCCACGTCAACAATGAGACGGGTTGAGCCGGGAGGCTGAGCTGACGCGCAACGCAGCAGGCGGTACGAAAGCAGGTGCGAACGGCGGAAGTGCGAACTCAGACTCGAGGCCTTCATCAGCATCAGTCCGGACCCGGGTAGCTCGTTTAGAATTTCAGGACGACAATTTCATGACATGTGGCCGGGAAGGGATGTGCTCCATCCCTACCGATCCTTAAAGGCGGTCCAGCAGATTCGCCCGTTATCGCACTCCACCTTTGGCCCTGGCACAAGTTCTTGTCACCCAGCCATGCGATCGGTCTCGTTGCTTTAAGCCTCCACAGCTCCTGACCTGTGTTTGGATGTCTCCAAGGCAGATTAATTTCAACACGGCCTGGTGTCTCTGGGCACGTGATGCCACCAGAGGACCTTGGGGGAAAGAGCCCTGCACCATCCCTGCGGTTTTGAAGAGCGTGCGCCGAGCCTGAGAGCCACCGTCACCCCCAGAGACATCCACCCAGCTCACCCAGTGAGCTGTCACAGAGATATAGCGGCCTTGGCCGTGCTTACTAGTCCATGTGTCGGTGGTGAGATGGACTTTTCCGGACACAGATGCAGACAACGCGCTTGAAATTTTAGATGACACGTGGCTGGCCAGGGCAGGGACGGCTTTTCTGGCAAAGAAATGCCTGCTCGGCATCTGGTATTGGGGGCAAGCGAGGGCCATGACGTGGCGGAACCCATCTGTGTCCACCAGACGGAAAGGCAACATTTCCAAGGCCAAAAGCCTGGCAATGCCGACATTCAGGCTTTTGGCTTTGGGATGGTTTGGGTTAAAGTGTTTCTTCTGCTCCCAAACCTGGAAGACAGAAGGCTGGCTGCTAGACTGGCCGCTGTACGGCGTGCAGGTCGTCAAACTGGCGGAAGGAGAAGGGTAGGATGGGTCTCTGGTGGTGCTGGTGGTACTCGGGCGACGGTGGAGGCTGAAGCGGAGGCTGATCCCTGATCATGACTCTGAGAGACATGGGCAGCTGAGGAACGCTTGGTGGTGGCGGAGGAGGAGGAGGCGGAGACAGAGGGTGTGACAGTGGTTGGAGGCCCGGCGTCGGTCTGGCCTTTTTTGGCCAAGTGTTCCCTCCATTTCAACTCATGCATTCGCTGCATGTGACTAGACATGTTGGTGGTGGTTAACCACTTAAGGTTCTTGCCTCTACTTATGCGTTTACGGCAAAGGCGGCATATGACATCGCTGGGTGAATCAGAGGCTTGCTCAAAGAAGGCCCAGGCTTGAGAGGTCCTGGACCTTTTTGACGGCGATAAGCGAGGAGCGGGGTTTGCGCTGACCGTGGCTGGCGGAATCATATCAGCGGACTTCTGCGACCGCCCTCTCCCTTTTTGTGGCGGGACCCGTATTGACACTACCCCATCGTCTTCCTCCTCGTCCACTGATGAAGCGCTCGCAAGCAAATTCTGCGGAAAAGACCAGGATGGATCCGCAATGTCGTCATCATCATCATCATCAACACAGGTGACTTGGTCGTCCTGACTTTCTGCATCCAGAAGCTGCGGGCTACAAGCAAGGGGCACTGCAAGGCGTTGCCGACCGCCCGGGATTTTTGCCGATTGACCGGCTTCCTTCACCTCCTCTGATGGCATCAGTAACTGGGCGTCAGAGCAGACTAAATCATCCTCTTGATCTTTTAACATGCCTTCTGACCCCAACCGCATTTTGTCATCAAAGAGGTCTTCAGACAATGGATTATCCACAGTGGTGGTACACGAGTTGACATTTGGGCTGCTTCATGTTGGACGATGCTGATGATGCTGATGACGACATTTGTGGCCGTGACTGCGAGGACGAGGAGGTAAGACTGCTAGATGCAGGTTGCATTAACCACTGAAGGACAGATTGGCGACGATGTTCGTTACTTAGATTCACAGGGCCCTGACCCAGCGATGACAGGCCTGACGGTCCTGCAACTGACGATCCGCTGGCATGCGTGTTGTCGCCAGCACTGGAAGGAGCACCTTCTCTCGTACCTCTACCTCCATGTGCTACCCCCCTCTTTGCTCGCTTACCACCTGCATTTCGCTCCATGTTCAGAAATATAAAATTTGGAGTAGAAAGTTTTGAAATCTCTTATTAAAAGCAAACACTATTCTCAACCCTACAAACAATGCTGATTCAAATAACGCAAGGTGTCTACAACATCGACTGCAAAAGCCAAAACACGATGTATTTTGTATAATACTTTTTGCACTTCAATCACCTGTGGATATAAATTGCTGTTTAAAATTACGTAGAGTAGCGTAATGAACAGTGCTTTGGAAAAGTAAACACTACTTTATTTTAGAGATAATAAACGTATTTTTGCACTTTCAATTCACCTTAATGAATATAAATTGCTGATTTAAGATTTACGTAGAGCTGCGTCAATAACAAATGCTGGTGGCAAAAGTCAAAAAACACGTAACTGTTATGTTTTGATAAATAAATTAAACGTGTATTGAATGTTTTAGTCACCTCTTATTAAAATTCACCTTTCAATCCCTGTGAATATAGAATTGCTGTTTTAAGATTTACGTAGATGCTGCGTCAATGAACAGTGCTGGGTGTGCAAAAGTCAAAAAACACGTAACTGTTATGTTTTGATATAATAAACGGTATTTTTTGCACCTTTCAATTCACCTGTGGTGAATATAGAATTGCTGTTTTAAGATTTACGTAGATGCTGCGTCAATGAACAGTGCTGGGTGCGCAAAAGTCAAAAAACACGTAACTGTTATGTTTTGATAAACAAACGGTATTTTTTGCACCTTTCAATTCACCTGTGGTGAATATAGAATTGCTGTTTTAAGATTTACGTAGATGCTGCGTCAATGAACAGTGCTGGTGCGCAAAAGTCAAAAAACACGTAACTGTTATGTTTTGATATAATAAAACGTATTTTTTGCACCTTTCATTCCACTGGTTGTTAATATAGAATTGCTTTTTTAACATTTACTAGATGCTGCGTCAATGAACAGTGCTGGTGCTCAAAAGTCAACAAACCCGTAACTGTTATGTTTTGATATAATCAACGTTTTTCTTGCACCTTTCAATTCACCTGTGGGTGATATAGAATTTGCTGTTTAAAGATTTACGTAGATGCTGCGTCAATGAACAGTGCTGGGTGCGCAAAAGTCAAAAAACACGTAACTGTTATGTTTTGGATAATAATAAACGTAATTTTTTGCACCCTTTCAATTCACCTGTGGTGAATATAGAATTGACTGTTTTAAGATTTACGTAGATGCTGCTCATTGTAACAGTGCTGGGCGCGAAAAGTCAAAAAACACGTAACTGTGGATGTTATTTCGTACGATACACGGTATTATTTGCAACAAACACCCTTTGCTGACAACAAGATTGCGTTTGTAATTAAAGTGCAAGGTGGATATATCAACAGTCCACGATGGTGTAATGGTAAAATTGAACACCTATCTGAATGTATACTGATAATAAAAAGTGGGATTTTTTTGCAGCTCACAAAGAAGACCTGCAGTTACTAGAAATTATGTTTATCCAATGATAAGTTCATGGGGCTTGCCCAATATCCAGAAAATTTCAATTAAGCAAACTGTAATAATAAAGATATTCCACTACAATGTCTAAACTAAGTCTTGGTGAACTTTTATCAGTGTTTCCTTTATAGAGTAGAGCTTGTCCTGTGTTCGCCCACGGAGGGACCCCCCCGCTCCCACCTGCTGTGAAATTTACAGCGTTAGATTATGCTTTAAATTCTCTAGCTAACTTACATAAAATGTTCAATTCTAATCTAACTAAATTGGAAAGGTATCACAGCTAATAGTAGAGGTTTCTCTGTGCAGAAATAGACTAATTCGCGTGAGCTGTTTGCCACAGGCAGAGCTGCAGCCTATCCCTATGAGACGCTGAGAGACACTGAGCTGATACAGGAAACGCTGTTCCATGTAGAACGAGGTCATGTGATTTTTTCCCAGCCCATCGCAACCATACACATCCAGTCATGACTTCGCACACACATCTCAACCCTGCTCCTATTCTGTAATCTCAGTTGCTGGCCGCCAAATTACAGGAAGCGCCGAAAAAGGCGCGATCTTAATAGATGATGCACAGATTTTTAACCTTTAATTATCGCATCATCCTTGGAAAGTTTCGATCACCATAAAAACCTTGCCGATTTCAACTTTGTCGATAAAAATCGCTCAACACTACTTACCAGGTCATTCCTCCCGCACCCTCCCTTACTTTCCCTTCCTTTGAGGTCCACACCCTCATAATCTTTCAACCATTTTTTCTCAGAGACGCGGTTGTGTACAGCCCACCCTCCCCCGACTCTCCTCACAAGTTTCTAAATCATTTTTCTGTCTGGCTTCCTCACTTTCTCTTGACTGAAATACCCACACTAGCGATGGGCGAATTGATTCTAACGAAGTTGAATTCGTTTAGGATTTCAGGAAAACTTAGATTCTGCCCGAAGCCAAAGTTTATGGTACTTCGCGGGAATGAATCGTCTTTTTTCTAAAATGGCCATGAGCACATGCGTTACAGGGGGCTTGAGAACTCTGGGAGGAAGAAAGAAACACCCTCAACGACATGTTCAGACAGGAAGCCAATCAGCAACCTGCTGGCTTCTGTGACGTCAGCCCTATAAATGTGGATGCCACCTTAAATTCTCACACTTCTCACTGTGTCTCTTGTCAATAAGCATCTGGCTGCTGCAGCACTATATTGCACTCTTTACAAAACAAACTCGTTTTTTCAGCTACTGGGGTGAAAGACCTTCATAAGTGTGTGTCATATACACACTTGTTCCTGAACCAACGTTATTATTTTGCTTTAGTTTGTGGGGTATTCTCCCTAAGTCCAGATTGTGTGTTTTTCAGCCCAATAAACTCCTGAATTCCATCTGGTTCACTGTGTAGGGTATTTTATACCCAAAGGTTAAAGGGGTTGTCTCGCTACAATGATTGTGTTTAAAAGATCTTTAAAAAACAAGCAGCTTTGCAATATATGTTCATTACATATGTCCTGCTGATTTTGAGTTATCCCTATAGTGAGTGCATCAGCTTCTCAAATCACTATAGCAGCCGACCTGTTGATTTTTATCTCACTGGCTGTCAGTGCTGGTGACTCATCAGCTTCTGAATACAGGTCAGAGCACAGAGCCCCTCCTGCACAATATGCTTCTGTAGGGAAGGGAGGGGGAGGGCTCTGGCTTCTGTGTCTGTGTGGATTAACCCTGTGTGTGAGTGCTCCCTCCTGCTCTCTACACAGATTGAGGAGAGCAGAGGTGAGGCTGATCTGTAGTCAGTAGGATGTGACAGCAGTGAAGTGTGTTACAATAATCATGATGTGTCTGTGGAGCTTTGACTGTACTAATAGAACAGATCAGGGAGGCATGTGAACGGTTCATATCCCTCCCTGCTCTCTGTATTAGTGACACATGGTGATTATTGTAACACACTTCACTGCTGCCCTGTGTCTGTTCTGATGGGAGGACAGCACAGAACAGGGTTTGTTTGTTGTTGCTTGATATGTCTGTGGAGATTTGTATGCTAAGCAGGGGGTATAGGAACCTTTACATCCCCCCTGCCCTGCTATTAGCATACACAGCTTCACAGACCTCTGGCTCCATAACCACTCATAGATCATCCCTCTCCCTGCTGTCTCCTGACTCTGTGGAGAGGAGCAGCAAGAGCTCGGCCACAGCAGCCGCACAGTGCAGCTGATCCAGCAGTGAAAGCAGCAGATCTAGGCAGGCACACACAGGGTTAACTCTGGCAGCAAACACCCTCGCCCTCCCCCTGCTGTATAGAAGTTACTGCAGTTGGAGGAGGAGAGCTGTCTGTGTGCTGAAGGGAGGGGAGAAAGGGAGGAGAAGAGGTAGACAAGAAGCACACCCCTGAATTCAAAAATCCTATGCTGCCAGACACATTGAAGTAGACTGAAAGCCTGTAGTGAGACAACTCCTTTAATTTAGCCTGTTGTTTGTGGTGTAATTAGGAGTAAAAAACGGGGTGTGTGTATTTTTGCCCCATATAAACCTAAATTCCATCTGGTTCACTGTGTAGGGTATTTTATACTCGAGGGTTAATTTAGCCTGTTGTTTGTGAGACAATTAGGAGTAAAATACAGGGTGTGTGCATTTTTTGACAAACAGAAAACTGAGTCCCAGGAGAGATCACGTGAGTGACAGCTCCATGGAAACAGAAGAATGTCCAGGTGGAGGATAAAAAACGCTTTATTAGAACCAATATAAAATAGAAGCCACACGGACAAAAGACAGACGCGTTTCGGGCGTAAATGCCGCCCTTGCTCACTGTTACAACAATACAAAAGTACAATGTAGTTTAAAAGTGATTTGCATGACCAATAGCAGACAGTATATGCATCACATGATCACAATAATGAGAGGGAAACAAGAAGCGCAGTGGATCAAACCAGGGCATAAAAGCTGTATAATGCCGCCTAATAAATAGAGCATAATAGAAAATTGTTTAATATAAATAGTATAAATCATTTCTAAGATTAAGCCCTAACGGAGTTCTGGTTTTTAATTTTAAAATCCAGTGCGCTTCTCGCACTCTCAATTTATGAGTCCAATCACCCCCCCCCCCCCAGTAAGGGCGATGTACCAGTTCTATTCCATAAAACCTAAAGTGTGATATATCACCATTATTTTTATCCAAAAAGTGCTTGTCAGCACCTGAAGCATTTGAATGTTTTTTTTGTTATATCTGCCAAATGTTCAGCGATGCGTGTTTTAATTTTACAAATAGCACTGTCAATATATTTAAGATTACAGCAAGTGCACTCTATTGTGTAAATGGCATGATGACTATTGCAATTGATGAAATCATGGATAGTGTAGGAAAAAGAATTATCCGTATTGCTATGAGTAGTGGTTTTCAAAGTGTGTGGACACACTGTACAGCGTGTGCCAGCACATTTATAAAATCCTTTGTGTGTAAGCCATGTTTGAAGGGTTGCTATGTGTCAATGTACTCTAGGGGCTACAATGTTGCCAATTGTAATGCCTCTCTTCGGGATACAAACAACTCCTTTGTCTATGACTGCAGCAGTAAGAGGATCTTGACGTAATATGTTAAGATTTTTCGTGAAGTTATTTTTAATCCTATTGAAATCCCTACTGTAGTTAGTGGTAAAAACCAAATTATTTACGTATTTCCTCTCCTTAGATTGGGTAGTTTGATGTAGTAAATCTCTCTGACTGTGCCTGATGCCTTTCTCCTGGCTACATCTAGATCCTTCTTTTTATATCCTCTTTGCAAAAGCCTAATTTCAGTGTTATCAGCACATGACTGGAAGTCCCTTTCACTACTGCAGATTCTACGTATTCTTAAAAATTCTCCATATGGAAATGCCTTTATTGTGTTCCTAGAATGGCAACTGTTGGCCCTGAGAATTGTATTGCCTGAGTTGATTTTCCTATGCAGAGAAGTGTGGACAGTGTGAGTGGGCACATCTCCTCTCAACTGAATGTCCAAAAATGAAATAGACTCCATATGCCAAGTACCCGTAAAGATTATATTAAGAGGGTTACAATTGACATAGTCAATGAAGTGTGGTATGAGCGCCACCTAACGACCCCAGATGACGAAGAGGTCGTGAATGTAGCGCTCATACCACACGATACACGGTGCAGTCACAGTAAATGTACTGCTCTTCCCACCATGCCATAACAATGTTGGCCAAAGTGGGAGAGAAGTTTGCGCCCATTGGGGCTCCAACCAGCTGGAGAAAGAACTCATTTTGAAATTTGAAAAAATTGCTTTGTAGGAGGAATTCTAAAGCCAAGATGATAAATTGGCACAGTTGTTCCGTATAATCACTGTATTTTTTTAAAAAATATGATACTGCCAGAATGGCAACATAGTGTGGTATAGAAGAGTAGAGGCTAGAAACATCTAGACTAACCCAGGTATACCCATTATTCCAAGTGCTGCCTGTGAGTGTTTGTAAAACCGCTTTAGTGTCGCGCAGATAGCCTGATGATTTCTTCATAATGGGCTGCAACCATTTATCCACATAAATGCTTAACCTTTCGCCTAAAGAATTATTGCTGGCGATGATGGGTCTGAAGGCAGGGGGAAAAGTCTGCTTATGTATTTTAGGAGCTCCATATATGATAGGTATGGTGTAATTTTTACCCATCAAATAATCTTTTTTGTTTAGTAGATATAACCCCCAAATGGAGGCCTTCCTCTAAGATTTCTGCAAGTTTTTTAATGAAGCTTTCAGTGGGATCACTTTTTAATTTGCAGTAGGTTTTGGAATCACTAAGCATATTTTGTATTTGTTATACATATAAAGCTGTTTCCAATACCACTTATTGAAAGCCCACACCCCCCCCCCCCCCCCTTGTCTGCTTTTTTTATTGTAAGATGTGTACATTTTTTAAGTTCCTGTATGGCCTTATACTGTTGTCGGGAGAGATTGTTATTTTTATGAGAACAATTACTAGCTGTATTATTTAAGAGTTGAACTAAATCCCTCTCCATGGTATTTTGAAAGGCTTCGAATGCAGGTATGCGTGATTTATGAGGATAAAAGTCAGGGTTAGATGTACATCGGTAGCCTGGGTTTTATTTTGTGTAATACTATTCTCCTCACTTAACTGTTGCAATGAGATGAGAGCCATCTGTTCATTGAATTGCATGTGCTCAAACTCATTGACAACAGAAGTGTCTTATTCAAACATGTTAAATACCTTTCCTGTTGCCTCATCATTTACAGCAAAATGGACATTTTACAGTAAGCAAGCTATTAAATTTATTAATGTCCAGCATAGTGGTTAACAGGTCAAAGCCCATAGAAGGAGAGAAGTTAAAAACTTGCGACAAAACATCAATGTGGGCAGCAGAAAGAATGGTCGGGGTAAGTATGACGACCTGTGTGTCATTATTCACGATTTGTACAGTCTTTTTATTTGTGCCTGAGGTCTTGTTGACTTCCTTGGTGGCATATTCACCAGGAGTCTTTGGTATTGCTCCCCCATTTTTTTGAGTATGTTGTAGGCTGATTGGAAAAATCACGTGCAGAGTTAAAGTCTGAATCTAACGGATCCATATCAGTATTAGGGCTGTCACTACTGTCCAAATCAGAAAAATTAACAGCCTTATTAATCTTTCGGTTTTTTCTCTTACTAAGAATCGATTTGGATGTAAATTGACGGTTCTCTTGTGACCAGGTGTAAACACCATTGGTCTTATAGTCCTCTACATCACTAATAAATTTTCTTTTTTTCACATCCATAATTTCTTTTTCCAGATTTTGTATAGATTGTTTTGGAACACTAATGCTTTGTTCTCCAATTCTTGTATCTGTGCTTGTATATTTTGCAATTTTTCAGACTCAAAATCAATTATGAGTTTTAACAAGACTAGGGAACAGTTCGATAAAGCTTCATTCCATTTGACCACGAATTCTGGAGTTGTGTCAAAGGATGGAAGTTTTTTCAAACGGAGTCCTCTGGGAATGATAAGCTTATCCACATATGAAGAAAGTGAGTTTTTATCCCACCATATTTTAAGCTCCTTTTGTTTTATTTTTTGCAATTCCCTAAAGATATGAATTAACTCCATTTGTCCATCCTGAGGGATTGCATTTTCATCAAATACCATAGCCTATTTGGCAAACCGTTCCAACATTATGGTTGCTTGTTGCATATTTTGTTTCTATTTGGCACTGGTATACAAAAATCGGCCACAGAAAAAAGTACGTATGTACATTTTTTTGCCCCATATACGCCTAAATTCCATCAGTTTTTTTCTGTAGGGTGTTTCATACCCAAGGGTTAATTTAGCCTCTTGTTTGTGGGGTAATTTGGAGTAAAATACAGGGGGTGTGTGTTTGTTTGCCCCATATACGCCTAAATTCCATCTGTTTTTTTATGTAGGGTGTTTCATACCCAAGGGTTAATTTAGCCTCTTGTTTTTGGGTTTAAATTTGGGGAAAGTCAAAATCAGGGTGTTTCCCGTTAATTTATCAAATAAAAACAGGGGAACAAAAACCTCTTCTTAACCCCTTCAGGACCCGGGGTTTTTTTTTTTTTTTGACACGTTCGTTTTTCCCTCCTCGCCTTCTGAAAGCCATAACTTTTTTATTTTTCCACCTACATAGCACATGGGGCTTTTATTTTGCGGCACAAGATGTACTTTCTAATGGTGTTATTCACTAAAACTATAGAATATACTGGGAAACCCGCAAAACAATTCAAGTGGACAAATTGTGAAAAAAAACTTATTTTTTTGCCATGTTTCTGGGTGATTTGCTTTTACGGCTTCAATCTTCATTTAAAAATAATGTGTTATCAGTATTCTAAAGGTTGTTACGCATCCGGCAATACCAAACAAAGTAGGGTTTCCGTTATGTTTTGGTACCGTAAAAAAAAATTCCAAACATTTTCTATTTTTGACATTTGCGCCACGGCGCCAGTTTGTGGCGAATAACTTTTTTGTACTAAAAACCACGGAGTGAGGGTGCATTTTTGCGGCTGAAGTTAAATTTTTATCGCTAGTAGTTTGGAATGCATGCGACTTTTTGATCATTTTTATTCCATTTTTTGAGTGACGTAAAAGGACCAAAAAAAAGCAATTTGGTGTTTGGAATTTTTTATCTTCTCGGTGTTCAGCGTACGGGATAAATGATGTTATATTTTTATAGATCAGACTTTTTCGGACGCGGCGATACCAAATATGTGTAAATTTTTATTATTTTAATGATTTTATTTGTAAAATGGGAAAAGGGGGGTGATTTGAACTTTTAATACTTTTTTTTTGTACTTTAAACTTTTTTTTTTTTTTTTTACTGTAACATTTAGTCCCCCTATGGTGCTTGACCACTAGGGGCGCGATTGTTAATACAATCTAATGCATTGCATAGGCAATGCATTAGGGTGTACAAAGATGGCGGTTTCCCCACTTCCCGTCTGCCCCGGAAAATGGGGCAAACCCGGCCCGGGTAATGACGGTAGCCTTCACAAGGCTCCCACCCCATGCCCCGGGCGTCGGATCGGCGCCCATGACCGTACCCCATCGGGGGGCGGGCACCAATCGGCGTTATTCAGACGCCCCCCGGCCATCTTTGCCGCGGTGTCGATGGGTTTTAAAAAAGCGCAGGGGGAGCCACCCGCCGGGGCCCGTTTCTGCCGGGTGTTACTGG
Source organism: Phyllomedusa bahiana (assembly GCA_025379985.1). Classification (NCBI taxonomy): domain Eukaryota; kingdom Metazoa; phylum Chordata; class Amphibia; order Anura; family Hylidae; genus Phyllomedusa; species Phyllomedusa bahiana. The sequence goes on from JAODAL010009224.1 coordinate 48,068, forward strand.
GGGAATAGCCCCTAAACACCCCCCCCCGGGTGCGGCGGGGGGGGGGGGGGGGGGCGGGTCGTGGAGCGATCCCCGCAAAGCCCCTTAGCCCCTGGGGTACTCATACGCCCAGGGGCGGTGAAGGGGTTAAACAAGTATCAAATTTTTGATCAAACGTAGTCAAACAGAGAAGTGGCAGGCCACTTCACATGCGCAGTAGGCAAGTGGGCAGCAGAAACGTTCCAGAGGCCACACAGGTCGGCGGCAACAGTAAGGGGACATCGCACGCAGGATGCGTCATTGAGCGGCCAACTGCCAGTGTTATCTAGAGGCCGTGTGTTGACCAGCAACCCAAGGGTTTTGATTGGTTGACTGGGTAATCCACTTCCTCCTAGATGGCATCTGACAGCCAAGAGTTGGTGGGTTCATCAGATACAACCCTTAGTTGGCATGGCCTGGGAGCGGGTCAGTGGCCCTCACCTGTCCTCAACCCGCCCTGTCCTGTTCGGTTCCCTCAGCCAAAGAACTACTATGTGGTCTGGGCTCAGCGCCACTATACAGCGAGGACGAACTCTTTGAGGACAGTAAGCAGCTACTTGGCAGCGAAGAGGTGGGGCAGACATCCGCTGCTTCTTGCAGTAGGCGGGAAAGTATTGATGTGGAGAGTGGCATGGGAGGTTATGTTGCTAGCAGTCATACAGAGACCGTTGAGAAGGATAGCTGTGACGGGCAAACATACATCGATGATGATGTAGCCAATCGGACTTGGGAGCCGGGTGAAGCAAGGATTTCATCATCATTGTTGGGAGAAGAGGGTGTCAGCTTGCGCAACAGGCAGTGGCGCAGCCAGCAAGTCAGTATTGTGGTCATGAGTCAGCAGGGTGGCAGCAGTGTGGGTCGGGAGCCAAACGGCCACGGGGTCGCAGGTCCAAGAAAATAGTGTCATCATTGACTTTTTGGTTATCATCCTCTTCTTCTATTAGTCACCCTCATTTTCCATCTTCGATATCCATCCATGAAGACATATGAATCCACGTTTGAGTTTATCAACTTAGCAAATAAAAGCAAAGGAAATAATAATTTTTTTTTTTTTTATGATTGGAAGATTTTATTATTTGTAATTTGATTATATTCTTTTTAAGACTGTTGATATGCGTTCTCTATTTCTTTGTCCCACTATTACTTACTTATAAATTATATATTTGTTTTATTGTGAACCGCATGTGTACCCCTACATTCACCTTTTTACAATTATCACTTTGTGGCACTTGTACTTTTAAATTCTTTTCACCTTTTTCACTTACCTTTTTATTATCCTTTTTATATCACCAGCACTCTTTCTCACTCATTTATTCTTTCATTATTCTCTTGGTTTACTCATGCGGTTCTTTTAGGTTTCATAACGCATTATATTGTATTTTTGCGCTGTATAAAGATGTTTCTTTGTGGGTTTCGGCAATGTGTGGCTTTCGCCGACGTTTTCTGTCCCTGCGCATGCGCACTTTTAACAATCTGCCGGAAGTGGGGCATTGAATTCTGATCGCAGTATCGCGGGACTTCTGTGCGCATGCGCAATAAGGAGAGAGAGACTCCGCTATCGGTATGTGGCTTATACATTATTATGTGCAATTACACTATGCTACTTAGTGACCTATGTTTAAATTATGTAGTAGACAATTTTTTTTTTCTTTTTTGTTCTATTATCGCCTGTGTTTTTTGTTATTACTCTTATTATAGATGTACTTTTATTGGTTATTTGTGGTCATATGATCATTCTAAGGTGGCTATTTAAAGGAGGGTATTTAGGCATTTAGACACACCCTCTGAGGAAGCGGTGGTGAAACGTGCGTTGGGGTGAGGGCACTCGCTGAAGTTTGGGCTCTTCATTATGGGTAATTGATATTCATTCATTGTATTATTGTCATTGCGTCTCTAAGTATCTGTTCTAGCCTCTATGGCAGTGTTACATTTATTTATATTGTAAAGAGATGTAATGTTTTTTTTTGTAGGCTAATATTTTATACTATGAGCTCTACCAGTTGGTGCCCTTTTACTTGTTAGTTTTTGTCGTTCCTATTACAAAATATTATTTGGTGCATGTTTTTGTTGTGTTTAACTTATAATATTTTTATATCTATCTATGAATCAAAATTATATATATTTTATATTATTTTGAGTAAGAAGTCCTCTTTTCTTTTTGTTATTTTTCATTATGTGAGTGACTTTTCGCGCAATTTTTCGTGGGCAATTAGAATTTACCTGGCCGATGCATTTTTTTTTGGATCTTGGATGTCAGTATTGGGGTCATGATCAGCAGGTGGCAGATGTGGGCGGGAGCCAAACGGCCACGGGGTCGCAGGTCCAAGAAAATAGCAGCAGAGAGGCTCACCGAAGCAGCAGCGGTAGTAGTCACTGAGTGCGGAGCGTTGGCGGTAAAATCACCTACTCATTTGTGTCGTTTTTTCTAAACACCGGGAGCCAACATGGAAATTAAATCTGGGGGGCAAAAGTGAACGGGCCAGGGAGTTTTGCATTGGCACCACCTATAATCAAAACATGCAGCGCACCATCCATGGCCGGGAAAAATTTAACTCAGATGTGGTGGTCCACCTGCCTCACACAGCAGCACACCCAGTGGCATGCTTCCCCACTGATGGCCCCCAAAAACCCTCTGCGAAGGGACCATTTGTCTTTCCCATTACCTACTGGTCCAGATGCTCCTCGCCACTCATGGCCCAAATTCGTTAAATGGGAAATTTTCCAAAAACACACACCAACAACTTGGACAGGAGACACCGCTTTCTCCTCCACGTTGTCAAACTGCTGATCCTGCGACATTGTCCGCCTCCTCCACCACCACCTCAGCCTCCACAAGTCTAAGTGCTGCTCCATCATACCACATGTGCAGGGCGCAGCGGTGTCACGCAGTTTTACACCTGGTTCGCCTTGGCGAAAGAAGTCACACAGGGGAGGAACTGCTCCGCATCATGCAACATGAAATCAATGTGTGGCTTTCTCCACAACAACTGCAAATCGGAACCATGGTGACAGACAATGAAAGGAACATGGTGTCCGCGCGGCACCGAGGAGGGCTGAGCCATGCGCCCTGCATGGCGCACGTGTTCAGTCTGGTTGTCAAAAGGTTCCTGAAGTCTTCCACCCATCTGCAAGACATTCTAAAAAGGGCCAGAAAACTGTGCCTGTACTTCATCCATTCCTACAAAGCCAAGCACACGCTCCTTGAGCTGCAGCGGCAGAACGGCCTCCCATAGGCTGATATGTGATGTTTCCACCCACTGGAATTCCAGCTTCCATATGTTAGACCGACTGTATGAACAGAGAAAGGCTATTAACGATTTTTTGATGAACCAAGCGGACAGGAGTACTCCCTTGTGTAGTTTCGATGTCAGCCAGTGGCAGCTCATGCGTGACACCTGCCGTTTGCTCAGGCCCTTTGAGGAGGCCACATTATTTGTCAGCCGCCAGGACTACGGAATGAATAACGTCATTCCACTGCTTCATGTCCTGGAACAGATGCTGCAAAAGCTGTCTGGTCAGGGGACTGGAGATGTGGCGACTACATCTCACGGCCACATGACTCCGGTCGGGGCTGAACTGGAGGAGGAGGAGGAGGAGGACATTGGTGCACAAGCAGTGTCTGGTGAAATTAGTGTTTTTTCTACTCAGGTGAAAGGAGAGGAGGAGCAGGAGCAGCCGGAGGAGATAGAGGGAGATGAGGAAGACGAGGCAGATGACCCAGACACACCGTGGTAGTATACAGTGGAGATGGAGGCAGGGAGTCCCTCAGAGTCATTTGGGCGCAATGGCCCCCGATGCATGATGATTTGCCTGGCTAGTGACAGCCAAATAGTCACCATCCGACAGAAGGATGACTTCTGGCTCTCCACCCTCTTGGACCCTCGCTACCGGTCCAAAATGGGAGCCTTTTTTCCACCTGCCGAGACGGAGGAGAAACTCAAGTACTATAGAGAAATCCTATGTAGCCAGTATGCCGCTGCCTATTTGCGCTATCTTCCATCCTCTGACAGGTCTGACCAGGGGGTTCCTCATCACTCACATACCACTGCCACGGCTGCTGTGGGGAGGTGGGGGGGGGGGGGGTAGGAGTAGTACCAGCTCCATCAGCAGCAGCCTAAGTCTGCCGATCCACGCCTGATGAATCAGGCGTGGATCGGCCAGGATTTCCACATACCAATGCCTTATGCATCAGATTAGATCAGCCATGACACCTCACCAAAACTTTGAGAAATGAGTCTGGATTCAAACTACCTGCCTCGGCTACTATTCTGATGCTATCACCTGCCTGATGCCACACATCTGCTGCCAGTTGCTCCATCTGCCACCCACTATCTTTACCAGGGACTGGTATTGTCACCCACCTCCACACTGTGTCATTGTGCCAATATGTGGCCTACTCATGCTGCTGCCACCTCCACACTGCAAATGTGCCACTCTATGGCCTACAGATGTTGCTGCCACCTCCATAATCTGTCATTGTGCGACTCTCCGACCTCATGCTGCTGGTACTGTTGCTGCCGCCACCTCCACATTGTGTCATTGTGCCACTCTGTGGCCTACTGATGTTGCTGCCATCTTCTCAACCTGTCATTTGCGACTCTATGGTCTAGTGATGTTGCTGCCACCTTCTCAACCTGTCATTTGCCACTCTGTGGCCTACTGACATTGCTGCCACCTCCACACTGTGTTATTGTGCCACTCTGTGGCCTACTCATGTTGCTGCCACCTCCAGAATTTCTCATTGTACCACTCTCCAACCTCATGCTGCTGCTGCTGCTGTTGCTGCCGCCACCTCCACACTCTGTCATTGTACCACTCTGTGGTCTACTGATGTTGCTGCCAACTGACCACTGTCTCACTGGAACAGCCTGTGGTTTCCTAATGCTGTTTCCACCCTCCACCACTCTATGATGTTGCCACTACGTTTGGTTTTCCCCTTCTTTTAATCTTTCAGAAAGAATGAAAAGGATTAGGATTGTCTAATGATTAGGTAGCCAAAAACAGGAGTGGATACTGAACACAGAAGACATGCAAATATGCAATTTACTGATCATCTCTGTTTTGGATCAACTCCTGTTTGTTTATGGCTTTAGCAATACTGATGGATTATTGACCGATTGAAAGTGGACACTGACAGATGAAAGGAACGGCAAAATGATCAGTGACGTCAACGCAAAATTACTTCTGACACCCTCTCCACTCTTTCGGGTGGAGGGGCTCTACATGTATCAGTGTTTAACAGAGCAGGTTCTGTCATAATCTGTGGAATCATCTGACGTCGGTGTAAAAGGAGTACGCTCTTTGACGCTATTATAGGATCTTGGCCCTCAGCTCGGTTCTTTCCAGCTGGCACTGACGTTACCTTGTCAGGCTGTGTTCCCACTTCAGTTATTTGGTCAGATTTGCCCCTGTAACTGCCCAGAGAAGTGAAGTGTGAAGCGATTCTAAGAGCGGCTGCTGTCATCTGCATGTCATACTAAAACACAGCATTGTATGAAGACCAAACCACGCCCCTATGCATATTTGAGCATGGCACAATGTTCTACAGCACCCTACAGGCTCTGTGCAGCCTGGAAATAGCTTTTTTTTTAACGTGATTTGCCACAAATAAATTTGGGCCGAAACAAATTTTTGCGGACAATTTGGCGAACCTGGCAAATCGAATTTTTGAGAAATTCGCCCATCTCTAACCCACACTCATCATAGGTGATTTCAACATCCCTATTGACGACCCCATGTCTCCTTTTCCCTCTCAGTTTCTTTCACTAGCATCTTCTCTTGGCCTCTTGCAATTTACAAATTCTTCCACCCACAAGGATGGGAACTCACTTGATCTGGTCTTCTGTTGTCTTTCTTCAATTTCTAACTAAATCTCCTTTTGCGCTCTCTGATCATAACTTATCTTCTTCACTATCACTAATTCTCAGTCTTCTCTGGACACACCTGCCAGTCACACCTTCAGAAACCTCCGCACCATAAACACTCAGGAATTCATACAGTACACACCATACAGTCCCAACTGTCCCCAATCTCCTCTGTCTCTTGTCCTGACCTGGCAGTTAAACATAATGAAACATTCTCAACCACCCTGGATATATTGGCGCCACTGACATACAACATCTCAGACTCGCTTTCTGCAGCTTGTTCCAGGTGTGCTGAACGTCTGTGAAGAAAGTTAAAGCTATCTGCAAACTTTCTCCACTACAAATTCATGTGCAGGATTTACCACACTGCCCTTCACCATTCCAAACAAAAATATTTCACTCCCTCATCTCAACATTACACAAAATGACTGTTTGACACTTTCCACTCCCTCCTCAGGCGTAAAGCTCAAGCCACGGTCACTGAATCAAATTAACCTGCAGAATATATAATTTATACCAATAGTGAAAGCTGTAGAAACAAAACACCCACAAACCCTATTTTTCACTATATTCTATGTTACAGTGAATGACACCATTAGAAAGTACATCTTGTTCCGCAAAATAAAAGTCCTCCCATGTCTGTGTAGATGGAAAAATTAAAAAGTTATGTCTCTTGGAAGGCAGGGAGGAAAAACAAACTTGACCAATAATGATGTTGCGTCCTTAAGGGGTTAAACAGACAAAAGTTAGGGATATTTGACTTTTTATTTGATTATGTTCAGGGTGAACATAAAATTTCTTGACATTTTTATTAAATCAACTAAATGAGACCATCTCAACTTTAGAATGCACATATTCAACTGTTGCTTCAGTACTTTTTGTACAAGTTCCTCATCTCTAACAAGGAGCTTAATTGTAAAATTTACTACAGGTGTTTTATCCCTGAATAAATTTAGCCCAATAAATTTAGGGAATCAATTTTGACATCATGCGACCAAGACAAAACCTTACAATTGATCAACAGTGCTTCACCATTGCGAGGCTTTAAGCATGATGTTCTCAGACAGAAGTGGCCACTGAGCTTAGAGTGTCACAGAGTGTCATCAGCAGGTTGCAACAGAGATTCAGAGAGACTGAAAAGCAAAGAAGTGAACATCCTCTGGCTCCATCATACACTAATGACCGATTCATTATAAACAATGCCCTGCAGAACCGGATGATGAATGCCACACAACTCCAAGCACATTTAAGGGAGTTGGGAGGCAACCAAGTGTCACATCAGACCATTCGTAACTGGTTACATCAGTGTGGTCTGCATGCAAAACGACTGTCAAGGGTATTAAATCGAAGTATCTTGCTTGGCGCACAAGAAGGCTCAGAGACCTGCTGTGCTGGCTATTGCCGTGTGTAGAAAAAAGGCTGAGAGCAGGAGATCAACACGTGAAAATTTTATTATTAACATACTTAAGCCTAGTCCACATCTGCATTGGGTATTCCGTTGTGAACAGAATAGAAAAAAAAAACATTAACTGATGTACAAACTGATGCAAACTGATAGGTATCAGTTTGTAACCATTCACTATTGACTTCAAGGCAAAAAAAAAAAACCTGAAGGGTCCTGTAAGCCAGATACCTGTTTTTTGAACAAAAAAATAGCACAGCAGACTACGTTATTTCTCGAGTCAAAAAAACTGATACCTGATGGGACAAAGACAAACCAATGCAAACTGAGAACTTCAAAACTCCATAGAAATGAATAGACAACAGTTTCTTTACGTTATTCTGTATCTCAAATGAAACAAAACAATTGAAAGCAGAAAATCAACTCAATGAATTTCACTAGTTTCCATAGAGAAGAGGAGAAGTAACAGAATACAAATGTAACAGTTCTTAGCTATGATTGACGGTAAGGCTAGGTCTACACTACATAGGACAAAGAAATTGTCAGAAACCAAATTCTAAAAACCTCAGTAATTTGTCAGTTTTTTTGTCCAAATCAGCTAGGTTTCCAACCAGTTTTTGAATGTTTTTTGGTATGTTTTTTGGGCGGTTTTTCAGCCAGCTTCCACTAGTTTTTAAATAGGTGGGACCTAAATGCCTTGTGCAGTTTTTCAGCAGAACTGCACCAAACACCGTCCAGCTGTTTCCATAGACTTCAATAGTAAATTTTCTGCTGGACTGTGGCAGATTTTACAACATGCTCCTAAAACCATCGGCGCCCAAAATGACTAGAAAAAAACAACCTAGACTACAGGTGTTTTTTTGTATTGAAGTCTATGTGAACTGTTTTCTGTCAGATTTGCAACCATTTCTAAATACTAAAACCGCCAAAAATCCGATGGAAAACCTGTGCTGCATAGACATAGCCTCTTACCTCTTGCAACAGATATTAAGAAGACTAAATCCAAGTGTATAAATAACACTTACCACTTTGAAGTGGGAACTGTTATTTATACACTTGGATGTAGTCTTCTTAATATCTGGGTCATCATTGGAAGCATATTGATTTTCTTGCTAGTTATCTTACTCAATAAGGCTGTTTTTTGACATCTTTAGTATATCTTTTTATTCTGAGGAGTACTTTTTTTCCATTTAGTGTAATTAATTAGTTATTACTTTAGGGCATAAGTAGTCTAGATTCCTGTTTGGGAACGCCCTTATCGGGGCGAACGTCCCATTGTCTATGTTAGGTAGTTTAGTATATAGGGACTAATTGAGGGTTTAGATAAGGTATTTGTATGTGTTTTTGTACTTTTTATCTTTACTTAGATAATAAAAGTTAAGTCTTATTAGGTTCTAGGATTTATACCGTCTTTGTATATTTGTCTTGTTGAATATTTTGGTATATCCAGGCATTACGTATCTGTATTAGGGTCTATCTCCCCCTAAGTATCGTATATTAGGAGATTAGTGTTTTTTGTACATTAAATTAAACAAATTTTAATTACATGTAGATCACTGTTGAAATTTGTTTTCCTGCTCTCAGCCTTTATTTTACATATGAGAATAGCCGGCACATGACAGGTCTCAGAGGCTTGTTGGGCCAAGCCAGATCACTAGTAAAATAGAATAGCAAGTCAGTGAATAGAAACTAACAGCTTTTCTTTTATTTCTAGCCTTCTGAAATGAGGTTGTAATCACTGGCAATACTGCGCTAACTCTGTAAATACCCAGTTGAAAACGGGATTTATGGTAGAGGCTGTATTGGTTTAATTATTTTAGATTATTTCATTTAGCATTAATTTTATATGATATACAGTTGTGCTCAAAAGTTTTCATACCCTGGCAGAATTTTTGCTTTCTTGGCCTTTTTCAGAGAATATTGAATGAGTTTGGCTGGATAAAAGATGCAAGAGTCTGTCTGTATCCCAGAAAGTCAGCTTTTATGCACACACTGATTACAAGCAAACAGGTCCCAGGTGAGGATGTTACCTTTAGTATCCATTCAAACCCATTTGTGTCAACTTCTGTGCATGTTATCAGGTCAAAATCACCAGGGTATGTAAACTGGTGATCAGGGTCATTTAGATGTTTTTGGTTGACATTATGATTTAAAAAGAGAAAACACAGTAGTTCATAATCCTCTGTCAAAGATCAAAAACCTATATCCATACCTCTTATCTCTGAGCTCTTTGATCGACTACAGGGGCCCAGGATTTTCACCAAACTGAATTTACGAAGAACCTATAATTTGATTTATTTAACGCAGCCAAGTCCAACCTAGCTTGCGACGGGCTCTAGTGAGTACCGGGGGGCTCATTAGCCTCCGCTCCCTGTCGTGGTTCAAGTAATTTCTCGCGGTGACCCAGTGGATCCACCACCAGATCATAACAAGCAGAAAGGGCTGCATATGTGGTTTTTTTTCCACACAACTGTTATGAGAATTACAATTAATAATGTACACATCCGAAAAGATATTTAAAAAATTGTACTACATACCTTGGTAACTGATCTGGGGATGCCCAAGTGTTTTGGTCAATATTTTTGAACTGTTCATTTTCAGGGCTGCAGTTTGTTTTTTCTGACAGAGGCTCACCGCACATAACATTTTCTTTCACATCTTCTGCTGCACCAATCTCTGCATATTTTTTAAAGAAAAGCAAGGTTTTATCTTTTGATAGTAACATTCATATTTTTGCCTTGTTCAAACATCGACTTGTAGCATGGGTTAAAGCTGCACAAATACTAACGGAGGTGGTGAAACCACCCTCACTCCACACAGACACATATAAAAACTACATGCTTGTCATTAGTTTGCACATGGTTAAAAAAAAAAGTTCTAAGTAATATTCTGAGAACTGATTTGACAAAAAACTAATGTTTTAAAATACAGTTCTGAGTGCTATAAAGTGGTTTGTGCAGAAGAGGTGGGGCACAACACACAGGCACAAAAAAAAAGTTTCCTATAGCAAAATGTAAGGCTATACATAATGTAACTTTTACATAACATATAATGTGTATGCATAGGTAGCCAAGTATATTTTACTAGTGGTTTGTAGTATGGATTGTTCTACAAAATCTGTAACACAGTAACTAAGACTTGCACTTGTACATTTAAATACATTTGCTCAACTGTACTCTGAACTCCCACTGAAGTAACCAGAAAGATCAGCGCAAGCTCAGCCATCTTTCCCTTTTCAAGATAGAGATGCTACCCACAACTATTGACTTTGTATGACATAACCTGTGGATATGCCATAAATGTCTGGGATGGGAATAGCCCTTATGACAACAGGAAGGGCGTCTATATTGTTTTTAAGGCCAAAACAAGGCTTATTCTTAAAGGGAATGTGTAATCTGAAAATATTCTATTGCTTAAATCATGTTTTTATGTTAACCATATTATTTATGAATTTTTGGTAATTTTTAAAATTTGCATATCACTATCAATGTTTAAAAAAATAAAAATCCTTAAATTTTTTTCAGTTGGGCACAGGCCTTTATACAAAAAGCTTTGAAACTTCCTGTTTGGGTACGAAACCTTTTTTTTTCAGAAAATCTTTTCCCTCATTATCAGAAAAAGGCAATTTTTGGGGCTTTTTCCCCCCCCCCCCAACGGTTTTCACCCGTTTAACAGAATGTTTCGGTTTGGGGAAAACTTCTTATACCGAGTGTCAACTTTTAAAATGGCCCATAATGGAAAACCCGCGCAGTGGTCCCCACTGCACGGGTTTTCTGCTGGGTTGGTTTTCAGACCGCCGGCAGTCCGACAAACATTGAGCATGTGCATTCTTCCACCCCGGTTTTCGGGGGGGAAATTAACATCTAAAAACGGGGGGGAGGGCTAACAGGAAAAACCCCTCCCCCGGGCGGCCTTTGTGAAAAGGCCCTTTCCGACCAGTTTTTGCACTGTGCCGGTGAATCCCCCTTTTACACGCAAGAGGACCCGATGGTGGGGTTAAACACAGGATCCCCCATTGCAAATAAGGTCACACACCCCCCTCCTCCTCCCCACACACTCTTCGGGTTCACAGATCATGCCTAAAACTTTCCTATAAAGTGAGGGGTTCCTGTCACGGGCCCCAAGTCATGAAATAAAGCATCTCTCAAAGGGGCGTGTCCCAAACCCCCGGCAAAGGTTTTTACAGCCTTTTTTTTTTTTTTTCAGACTTTTTTTTCGGTACTTTCCTTTTTTTGCCCCCCCTTTGGCTTGTAAACGGCCCCCTAAATCTGTAAAAAAAAAAACGAATACTGGCCCCAAATCAAAACAGCGTAGAATTAAAAAAAATCTACAATCAAAAAAAAACACCCTAGGAAGGAAAGATTATGTATCACATATCTTTTAAAACTATAAAAAAAAAATTTTGATGATAGTCCCTTTAATGGCATTTTTTTTTTCATTGCCACCTTCCAAAAATCATAACTTTTTTATGTTTTCACGACAAACGAAAAAGGGGCTATTGTTGCAATGGGTTTTAAACTTTTTAGAAGCACCTTTTTTTTGAAACTAAACATATTATCAATTGTATTACTTTTTCTTGGGGGGCATAGGGGGGAAACACCATTTTGCAGTTTTTTACATTTTTTTTTTTATTGTTTAATTTTTTATGTTTTGGTTTATAACTTGGGGTTAAAAAAAGGGTTAAAATATATTTTGGTTTTTACCCCTTCTTTTTTTTAAAAAAAACCAGTTTTTAAATCTTTCTTTTTTTTTTTTTTTTTTAAATTGTTTTCCCGCAGGGGTTTACATTGTGGTTGTTTGATCGCTCATATAATGTTTTAGCATACTCAGTTTACCAAAGCATTAATGTCCCCAGCTGCAATAGCAACCCACAGAACTCAGTTATCCCCATTTTTTTGGGGGCCATGGGTTAAACAAAAAACTTACTGCCCTCACTTTTTTAAATAAGATCAACCCATCAAGAAAACTTCATCCACATTCCCCCCTGCCCACCCTAAAAACCCCCCCACCATTTTCCACCACCCCCCTTTTTCCCAAAAATCCCCCCCCCCCTGAACACTTCCATAACCCCCTTTTTCCCATGCAGTCACGATAACCCCCTTTCCCCCCCTTTTAGTACCAAAAATCCCCCCCTCCCCCTACCTGGAAAAACCTTGACCCCCACTGCCACCTACCCTCAAAAACCCCGACCTAAGGCACTGTTACTTTTCCCCGCCCCCCACCCACCTTTTTTTTTTAATCCCTATCACTAACCCTGGGCACTTTTCCCTTCCCCATTTTTAAAAACGACCATTACCCCCCAAAACCTTTAAAAAAACCACCCTCTAACCCCTCCTCACTCCCAACTATCGTCCCATCTCACGCTTCCCTTTGCCCCTCCAAACCCGGAAAAAAAGCACGTCTATCTTCAACTGTCCCCCCCCCCCCCCCCATATGCCTCCAACTCCTTTCCCCCGTTTCCCACCAATAGGTCAGACCTACCACCCACTGAAACTGCCCTCAAAACCAAGGGGTCCCCCCCAACCCAAAACCCAGTTACTTTTCCTAAAGCCCCGCCAAACTAACGTCTTCTCCTCTTAGACCTGGTCCTCTTTCCTTTTTACAACTGGCCCACTCCATCCCCGCTTTTCAAAAACCTTCCTCCCTCGGGATTCACTGACTTGGGCCCTCTCCTGTCTCCTCATACCCATGAAAACGGACATTCAGGGTCTCTCACTCTTTTTCCTTCTTTTGTTGGTATCCCCCAGGGGTTTTTCCCCCCGGGGCCCCCTACTCTTCCTATCTAAAACTCTTGGTCTGGGTCACTCGAGCATCACAGGCTTTCAAAACCACCTTAAAAGCAGACACACACAGCTTTATATCTCCGGTCCTGATATTTCCTCCTTCTCTCCCAAAAACCCAGACGCCATCATCCAAATCCCCCTTCTTTTCCCCCCGCTCTTTAAAAATAAATGTATAAAAAAAACCGAACTCATCATCTTTCCACCCTCCCAAATCCCCCCCCTCCACCTATCTCTCTATCACTGTTTTAAAGGGTGCACCTCTCCCACTCCACAATCCGCTGCTTGGATAACATTTGACTCCTCCCCCTTATCCCAAACCGCATATCCAAACCCTCCCCCCGGGCCTGCCGCCTCCCCACCTGAAAAATATTTTCACCATCCCCGTCATTTTCCTCAACTTGACACCAAAAACGCTAGTCCATGCCCTCTCATCCCCCCCCAACTACAGCAACATCCCCTTCTCTTGGCCTCCCCCAAGCACTTTTCCCCCTTCAAACCCTCCTTAACTCTGCTGCCCGCTTATCCACCCTCTCCCCCGCACTCCCTCTGCCCCTCCCCTGTCATCCCTTTCACTCTCCCTAGCCCCCGAATCCAGTCAATTTTTTTCCCTGACCTACAAGGGTCTCCAAACCTCCCCCTCCCACATAAACTGCCCCTAATCTCCAGATACCCCCTCACGCAATCCCCTCCTCACAACCTTCTTTCCCCTGCTCCCTCATCAGCTCCTCACACAACCTCCCAAGACTTCAGTCTTTTTTCCCCCCCCTTTTTGGGAAATCCCTTTAAAACAAAAAATCAACTCTCCCCAACTTTCACCAGTTTTTAAAAGCAAAACCCAAACCCCTCTTCAGGAACCTAAACCTACATAACCCCCACCACCAAAACTTCTGTCTTCCCTCCCCCTTCTAATTTAAACCCCCCGGCATCCCTCTTTCCTCTCTGTATCATTACTAGTCATTTTTCGTCACCACTTATTTTTCAAAGTTGTTTTTGATTAACCCTCCGAATTACAGGGCCCTGGGAAACAAAGGCCTCTAAAATAAATAATAAAATAATAAGGCTAAGTTTACACCCGGCTGAACTGCAGGGCGAATTTTGCCCCCCAATTTACCCGGTTGGACAGGGCGGGGCGGGGGTGGGGGACGGCGGGGCCGGCACTTCGCCGGGGCCCCTAACAAACACTGCACGGGGCATATACGCCCTAAAAAGTGACTGTCATTTCCCCCGCCCGTAAGGAACTAATCCATATTCTCTATAAACTGTGGATTACCGTAATGAATGGGGCCTTTTTTGGCCCTTAATTCCGCACTTTCCTATTACGGACCGAAATACGGGCCCATTTTAAGCCGTGGGAAATGGGCCCAAAATAATCTTCTCATCAGATATTAATTCTTTCACTTTGGTCATACAAATGCAAGTTTCCATGGTTTTCTGTACTTTGATTTGCTACCCAGCCCAGCCAGTATTAACAGTACGAGATTGATGCTAGTAATAATTACTTACTGGTAGTTGTCTGTTTTGCTTAACAGGGCTTTCCAGTTTAACCGTTTACCCATATTTGATGTACAGTTAAGTCACAATGCTACGAGTGTGGTACAAGTGTGGAGCCAGCTCATCCACTAAGTCCGCTCCATATGCGGAAGGTAATGGCCGATTATCACAGTCAGGATCAGAGAAAGCTCCAACCTTAATCTTTTAACCCTTTAGGTGCTGCAGCAATTGCAGCTGCGCCATGTAAATGGGTAAAGGAGGGTTTTTCATACCATTCTTTTGCTTGATCTGTCCCCCACAATGAGATTGTGGGGTGCTGAGCCGTTGTCATGGCAGCCAGGGGCCTTCTGTTCATATTACATACTGCAACAGGCAGGATATATGATGTAATAGTATAGCCATATTACAGAAGAGTGTACAAGTAATCACATCCCCTAGTGCCTAGTGGTCAAATACCCTAGGGGGACTACAAGTAAAATTATGTTTTTAAAATAAAAAAAGAATAAAGAGAAAAAGTTCAAAAACACTCCACTTTTGCTTTTTCGCAAAAAAAAAAAAAAAAAATGAACAAAAAATGTCTGTGTTCATTAAAGTCCAATCTAATAAAATATAATGTCATATCCTATTTGGTGAACACCATAGAAGAAAAAAATCCCAATGCCAAAATTATGGTCATTTTGCACCCCCAAAACATTTAAATAAAAATGACACTTAAGCCCACAAAAAAACGAGCCCTAACTCAGGTCCATAGACTGAAAAAGTAATTGGTTGCAGAAAACCGCACTACAGTATGACATTAGAGTGAAAACTTTTTTTTTTTTAAAGTTATTTTATAAACACCGTATATGTTCGAGTATAAGCCGACCGGAATATAAGCTGAGGCACCTACTATTGCCACAAAAAAACTGGGAAAACTTATTGACTCGAGTATAAGTCTAGGGTGGAAAATGCAACGGCTACTGGTAAATTTCAAAAATAAAAATGGATACCAATAAAATTACATAGGCAGGTATAGACAGTTTAATGTCCTCCATAGGCAGGTATAGGCAAGTATATGTCCCCTATAGAAGGTATAGTCAGGTATATATCCCCCATAGGCAGTTATATGTTGCCTTCATAGGCAGGTATAGCATTTATATGTCCCCTCCTAGGCAGGTATAGGCATGTAAATGTCCTCTCATAGGCAGGTATATGTCCCTCTTAGGCAGATAAAGGCAGGTATGTGTCTTCTATAGGCAGGTATATGTAGGTATATATCCCCTCATAGGCAGGTATATGCCATCCCATAGCAGGTATAAGCAGGGTTTGTTAAAAAAAATGCAAGTACTTACCTCTCTCCCCCGCTGCTCCAATGCCTCTTCTTCCCGGCTTGTGATCATGCCACACAGGCAAGGTGGTGACACAGCACGCTGCCTGTGCCGGAAACTCCGGAGGGGGCCGCAAGCTGCGGCCTTCCAGAGTCCTATTGCGGAGCAGGGAGCACTCGCTCTCTGCTCTGCAACAGTATCTTCAGCTATATGTACTCCCAGAGTAGTCGCATATAGCTGAAGCGATCCCCGCCGGTGCCCGGGCCATGGCAGTGCCTGGACACCGATGCGTAACCGGACAGTCAGCTGTATGCGCTCCCAGGAGTCGCATACAGCTGATGGATCTCTGCTGGCGCCCTAGCCATGGCATGACTCGGGTATCAAACAGTGAACTGCATACAAGTTAGACCCCTGCAAATATAGTGCAATTGTAGTTTTTTCTCCATTCACAACAGAATTTTATTTGGGGTTTATGAGTATGTTATATGGTATGGGCAAGAGTAACATTAAGAAGTACATTTTTGTCCCATACAAAACATACAAGCTCTCACAGGTCTATGTAACTTAAAGATTAAAAAAGTTATGGCTCTTGGAAGGCAGGGAGGAAAAAAACAATGCATAGTTAAAAATAATACACAATGTTCTGCGACAGAAGGGTGTATAAACATGGCTCTTACATTGGCTGTGGCAGGGTATAATAGAAATAATAACATGGTAGCCTTGGAGGCTTTTTTTAAGTGGCCTGCTGCCATTACAATCGCTCTGCACTTCGCAATTTAATTGTGTGGGGTCGACTGCACAAAGGAATGGTGCTGCTCACTTTTCATTTATTTGGTGAAAACGGTCTTTGATCCTGGCAGCTAGCCATAGGTTCAAGCTGTAAGTCGTTACCTGCCGTGCTTTGAGACGGCTGAGCAAGCGAGCCTTCTCTAAACCCCCATACCAGCATTATGATGCCCAGGTACATGAAATGTCGGTAAGAGGTTAAGGGAGAAATTGTAGAAATAAATATTACGAAACGAATAACTATGAAATGTATTCATATACATGTGACATCAATCTATGTGTGATTAAAAAAAATTAGGCAACATTACAAACCTTTAAAATCTGTATAATTATCTGGTGTCTCCATCACCTAAAATGTAGAAAAACAAATAGTATCATAAAAACAGTATTAGATCAGTTAAATTTTACAAGATTATATAAAAGTGTATATTCACATATAGCCTCTCTTCAGTCAGAACTATAAATGTGAATGAAGTTGCTTCTTTTATGCACACTAAGGGTATGTTCACACGGCTTCTATAAGCATTCTGCCAAGTATCCACACAATAGCCCTTACAATAAACCTGGTGCAGATTTTTCTGTGCTTTAGAAAGAGGGAAAAAGAACAGGCTATGGATTAGCGTCACTAAATCTGGGTCCATTGCTATGATGAAATACTTCGCAAACAGAGTCAAAATCCAATTAATTGAAAAAAATCCATTGAGCGAACAAGGCCTTAGAAATTCAACAGACTATTCATAACGGAAAACAAAAATAATAAAAGGAGAGCAATAAAATTAAAGGTAGAAAAAAATCAAAATAGACATGCCCAATAAAAATGAATACACATAAGACAATGCAAATATATTATTATTATTATTATTATTATTTATTTTAAAGCGCCATTGATTCCAGGCGCTGTACATTCGATGGGGTTACATACATAATATAAGTCAAACGAGTACAATGATAAGTGATTACTGACAATTGGCACGACAGAGGGAGAGAGGACCCTACCCGCGAGGGCTTACAATCTACAAGGAGGGGGAAAGAGACAGGAGGTGAGGGGCAGACATGTTTGTGGAGGAAGTAGTGACAACAAGGGTTATGTAGGTTATAAGCAAGCCTGAAGAAATGGGTTTTCAGGTTGCTTTTGAAGCTGGTGAAAGTGGAGGAGAGTCTGATGTGTTGGGGCAGTGAGTTCCAGAGTGTGGGTGCTGCACGGGAGAAGTCTTGGAGACGGTTGTGTGAGGAGCTGATAAGGTGAGAGCAGAGGAGAAGGTCCTGAGAGGAGCGAAGATTGCGTGAGGGGAGATATTTGGAAATTAGGGCAGAGATGTATGGAGGGGAGAGGTCATGGAGAGCCTTGTAGGTCATGGTTAGTAGCTTGAAATGAATTCGCTGGGCAATGGGTAGCCAGTGAAGGGATTGGCAGAGGGGAGAGGCAGAGGAGTAGCGGGGAGAGAGGTTAATAAGATTGGGCAGCAGAGTTATAGGATGGATTGGAGGGGAGACGAGGGTGCTAGCTGGAGCCACAGAGAAGAATGTTGCAGTAGTCTAGGGGGGAGATGACAAGGAAATGGACCAGAATTTTTGTAGTGGTCATAGTTGAGGAATGAGCGGATGCGAAGATGTTTTTCAGGTGGAGGCGGCAGGCAGAGGTAAGGGTTTGGATGCGCGGTTTGAAAGATAGAGCGGAGTCTAGGATTACCCCAAGGCAGCGGATTTGCGGAACAGGTGAGAGTGTAGAGCCGTTGACTGAGATAGAGATGAGGGGCAGGGGTAGAGTTGGACGGTTGAAAGATGATGAGTTCTGTTTTCTCCACATTTAGTTTTAGGAGACGTGATGAGAAAGAAGGAGGAAATGGAGGACAGGACAGTCAGGGATCGGAGAGTAGAGAAGTGACATCTGGGCCGGAGGATGTAGAGTTGGGTATCGTCAGCATAAAGGTGGTAATGAAAGCCGTGTGATGCTATGAGCTGACCGAGGCCAAGGAGTGTAAAGACAGATGAGTAAAGGACCCAGGACTGACCCCTGAGGGACACCAACAGAGAGAGGCCGGGGGGAGGAGGTGGAGCGAGAATGAGAGACGCTGAAGGTCCGATCAGTGAGATACGAGGAGATCCAGGAAAGAGCCAAGTCCGTGATGCCGAGGGAGGAGAGGATTTGTAGCAGGAGGGAATGGTCGACAGTGTCAAAGGCAGAGGAGGAGCACAGAGTAGTGGCATGAGGCTTTAGCAGATACTAGGTCATTATTGAATGTGGATAGGGCGGTTTATGTAGAGTGGTGGGGTCGGAAACCAGATTGTAGTGGGTCAAGAAGAGAGTTGTAGGAGAGGTGGGAGGAACAGCTGAAGTTTAGACGTGCTGCTCGAGGAGTTTGGAAGCAAAATGGAGCAGTGAGATGGGGCGATAGTTGGACAGAGAGGAGGGTCAAGGTTTTTTTTTTTTTTAAGGATTGGAGTGTTTAGTAGCATGTTTTAAAGGCGGAAGGGAAGATGCCAGGGGTTTTAGTGATAGGTTGAAGAAGGGTGGGGCTGGTATGATAAAAGCACTGAGGTCTGGGATGAGGTGGGATGGCAGTGGATCAAGACTACAGTTAGTGAGTTTAGATTTGTACTTTAAAGAGGAGATCTTGTCTTGTGTGCCCGTGGGGAAGCAATTTAAAGGGGGGATAGAGCAGTTTGCAATGGTAGAGGGGGGTGGTGGGGACTGCGGGCTTGAAGCTTTCCTCTGATGGGTTGATCTGTGAAGGATTTAGTGCAAAGTTGTCTGCTGAAAGGAGGGATTGGGGAAGGGGGTGCTGGTGGACGGAGAAGAGAGTTGAATTTTTTGAATAATTGTCTGGGTTGTGGGACAGGGAGGATATGAGAGTGGTGAAATAGTCCTGTTTGGTGAGGTGAGTGCAGATTTAAATGTATGCAGTGATTTTTTTGTATATGGCAAAGTTCATTAGTGGAAGTGATTTTTCTTCCAACGGCATTCGGCAGCTCTGGAGCACGCCTCATTTTGTTTAGTGGAGTCGTGTGCCGGGTTTGTCTGTTGATTTTGGGGGTTCTTTTTGTGTGTGAGAGGAGCGACTGAGTCAAGGGTGGTGATGATTGTGTGGTTGTAGAAAGTGGTTGCTGGGTCTGGGTCTTTAAAAATGAGGAGATAGTGGAAAGAGGTGCAAAGAGAGTCAGAGAGAGTGAGAGGTTGAGGCTTGTAGGGGTTTTTGCTGGTGTACTGGATATGAGACAGGAGGAGCAGGTGGGGTGGAGATGGTGGAGAAGGTAAGCAGTTGTGGTCAGATATGGGGTGGGGGAAGTTTTAGAAGTCAGATAGGGGGCAGGGGGGTGAAGTGAGGTCAAGTGTGTGTCCATCTTTGTGAGTGGCTCTGAGGTCCCTGGAGAGGGCAAAGGAGGAGAAAGTGAAAGGAGTTTGTTGGAAGCAGGGGGGGGTGTCGATGGGATGTGAAGGCTCCCATGATATAGTGGGGATGTCGGGGTGGAAAAGTGGAGAAGGGCAAGGGCAAGTGCAATAAAGGGTGGCAGCCCCCGGTTGGTGAAAAGCCACTAGGTTCAGGGGGAGATGGGACGAGTGCACCTAAAGGAGAAGAGGGGTGAGGGAGGCAGGGGTGGAGCGGGGACAAAGGAGAGGTGCAGAAGGAGGGGGCCGAACCTCCACCATGCTTGTTACCAGGGCAGGAGTGTGGGTTAAGTTGGAGGCCGCTAAAGAGAGTGCGGAAGGGAAGGGGGTGTCAGGGGGGTCACCAGTTTCGTAGACCAAGAAGAGTTAAGTTTCGGAGATGAACAAGTCATGTATGTATGAGGGTGTTATTACATTAAAGTGTCGGAGCGAAGGGAAAGGGTAGGGGTAGGGTCAGAGGATGTGTATCAGGTGAAGGGATTAGCGGATTTGGAGGGGGAATTGTCGAGGAGGCAAAAGGGGTATGGTGGGAATTGTTTCTGGGGGGCCCTGGGTTGGGGGATATGTCCCCAGAAGGAGCAGTGAGAGGGTGAGCAGGTGGGGTAGGATAGACTGTAGTTTGGCAGGGTTTGTTTGGTACGGGGGGCATTAACAGTGGGGAAGAGGTTGGGGGCAGCAGACAGGGGTTTTAGGGTAGAATGCAGGGGAGATGTAGAGTTTTATTGTCCAGCGAGGGAGTTTGGGGATAAGCAATAAGTGTGAGGAGAATGGAGATTGTGATAATGAGGGAAAAGAAAAGCATAGTGTTAGATCACAGCTGATCCCTGTGGGTGGTTTGTGTAACGCAGGAGTCGATTCGCTGGGCCAACGCAAGGGATGATGACTAAGCCACGCCAGGAACGGGTCAAAGACCCCCCGTTTTCACCAGACCCCCGCCGCAAAGCGGGAGGATTTCTGCGGCGTGAGGTCCCAGGTTTTTCCCCCTGACGTGACTTGCTTGCGATGGGGGGCCAGGGTTTACAGCGTGGTACAGAATCGAAACCCAAAAAGGGTAGTTGGGGAAGGCAGGAAGTCGGGAGGCAGCAGAGGTTCGTGGTCAGGCAGGCAAAAGGTCGGGGCAGGGGGGAAAAACAGGCAAGGTAAGGAAACAAAGGGCAGGAGTCTGGTTTAAAGGGTAATCAGAACAGGACTACGATACACTCTAAACACACGGTAAAGCACACCAGGGGGATGGCAGGAAGTGCTGGGGGCGTATCCTTAAATAAACCGCCCCCGAAATTGACCAATTACGGGGCGCGGGGCCCTTTTAAAATCAGAGAACCCGGCACGGGCGGCCCCTAAAGCACAGGGCCCGCGCCCGGCGGCCGGGCCGGGCAGAGAAGCGTTTCCCCGGGGAAGCGAGGAGGGGAAGGGAAGCGGGGGCCCGGGAAAGGGAGCGGGTGGGGTCGCGGGCAGCCCCCCGCGCCGGCCCCTCGGGTTCCCTAAGCGCTCCCCGGGCCCCACCAACCCCTTCCAGTCAATGAAAAGAACCGCTTCCCCCTCACGTCCTGACCAGCACCTTTGCCCTCTAAGATTTATCAAATTGGCCACGGAAAAAGGCGAGAAGATCCAGGAGAAGCGATTAGCACCACCGCTTGAGGGAGAGACAGGGAAAGGCGTTCGGGACACTTTTGAGGGGGGGGGCAAGCGAAGTTGAAAGAACCGGGGTTAAGCTGCCGGAGTTCACAAACGGACCCAGTATTAGGCCCCAACTTGTAGCGGGGCACTTTGAAGCGGAAATGTATGGCCAAAGCCAACCCTATCACCCGGCTTAAATGGGGGGGTTTCCCCCGGTGCCTATCAGCTGAATTTAGTGCGGGAGGGGGCCCGTAAAAGGGGCCTGTCGAGAAAACTTGAGAGTGTCTGATGTCCCGTACTTGGGCATCCACGCAGGAACTACATGGGGGGCCCAGGGGAGAGGTGGGCGGGGGTTTGCACCCCCAAACACAAAAAAAAGGGGGGGGCCCAGGGGGACTCGAATCTAAGGAATTTAGGTAATTCGCCCAGGGGAAAGGTCAGACGTTTCCTGGCGAGTGGACACAAAATTTTCGCAGATATGTACTCCCAATTTGGTTGCCCCTTTCCCATCTCCCGTTGGTTTGGGAAATTTCGGAGAAAGTCCAACTGGACCTGAAAACTGAGCACACAGGGCCCGCCAAAATTTTCAACAAATTGGCCCCCCCTATCGAACGATATGCAAAGGGAGGCCGTGTAGTCGAAAGATGTGAGGAAAAAGTGGGGGCTAGCTGGGAAGCGGAGGCAACCCGGGAAGGAATAAAGGGGGGCCTTTTTTAAAAAATCTGTCGACACTACCCAATGCCCGTGTTTCCGGAGGAGGGGGGGTCAGAACAAAATCCATCGAATATGCACCACGGTCTTTCGGGGCACCGGGAGAGGCAGGAGAACCCCGAGGTCTGAGACGAGGGACCTTTTTACGGGCACAGGGAACAGGCCAGGACAAAGTCTCTAACATCCCCGGGGCGAGAGTGGGCCACCATTAGAACGGGAGATTAGTTGCTGAGACTTATGGACTCCGGGTGAAAAAAAGCAGTTCGCAGGCTGTCCCCATTCAGGACACGGGGCCACATGCAGGACTCGTGGGTCTTCCGGGGGGGCAGGTGTTGAAGGCCCCACGGGGAAGCCGCGTGAGGAGACGCTAGGGGGAATTTTGCTGAAGAGGGGGCTCCGCCCCACCGTGTCAGGGATCTAGAGAGGGTGTTGCTCTGAGTCTTGCAGCCGGCCGAAAATAAAGAAGGAAATAAAATCTGGGAAAAAGAGTGACCACTAGCTTCCGAGGATTCACCGTTGGCAGCTGAGGTGAAAAGATTTTTGATCGGTGAAATTATCGATGGGGTGACGAGCTCCCTCCACAGTGCCGCCATTTTTCTGGGGCTAATTTAAATTGCCAAATTTTCCCGTCTCCGTAGTAAATTTTTTTCGGCGGGGGTAAAAGGTTTTGGAGAGAAGCCGCAAAGTAGTTTTCCGTGGAGTATGCTGAAGGAAAACCCGTCCTGCCCCTCCGAGGAGGCGTCTCCCTCGGGGAAAAAGGGGTCTGCGGGCCGGGAACCGCACGTGCAAAAAGGAAAATTTTCCGATTTTGGGCGATGAAATGCTTTTTGAGCCTGGGGGTGGCCTGTTTTGGGGATTGGCAATTTTTTTTCGTGGGGGCCCAAGCGGGGCCCCACGACGTGGAAAAATGGGGGGATAATTGTCTGTAATGATTTCAAAACCCCAAAAA
This sequence comes from Phyllomedusa bahiana, assembly GCA_025379985.1. Classification (NCBI taxonomy): domain Eukaryota; kingdom Metazoa; phylum Chordata; class Amphibia; order Anura; family Hylidae; genus Phyllomedusa; species Phyllomedusa bahiana. The sequence continues at coordinate 71,384 of JAODAL010009224.1, forward strand.
TCGTTGGATGAAACGGAGACCCACTGGACGAGGGCCCTTGTAGAACTGCAGACAACTTCGAAGGGTCCATTTGGAGTCCCTATCCGAAACGATGAACCCAGGAAAGGAAAAAGGTGCGTTCAAAGAGGCTTTCTTAGTTTTGCATATAGCTGGTGGTCACGGGGATGTCCGAGTACCCGGGGGAGTGGGGGCGGGGGGGAGTCTCCAGGGCAGGGGAGAAAAATTTGGGTATCGTCAAGATGAATCACGCAGTGTAAAGGAGGGCTCGGAAATTTCATTAACAAAGTTCTGGGAACATGCCGGCGTTAGAGGCAAAAGGATGACGAGGGTATTCAAAATTACCACTCTGGGATTAAAGGCTGTTTTCCCTCGTCGCCCTTTACGAATAGAATCAGGTTTATGCCCCCCCCCAGTCCAAATTGGAAAAAAATTTGCGGCGAAAAGGCGATCGAAAGCTCCGAGATCAGGGCGGGGGTATCGATTTTTGATAGTATCTTGTTTAAATCCCCCGATAACATACAGGGTCGGAAGAGAACCCCTTTCTTTTCAAAAAGAAGAATCCAGCCCCCGCGGGCGAGGAGGACTTCGTATGAAGCCCTTTTGAGGTTTGCTGAAAAATACCGGACATAGCCTTAGTTCGGGGGGCAGAGAGAGGAGACTTACCCGGGGAGGGGTTGTCCACGTGCAGGGCAATGGGACAATGAAAGGCCGGGGGCGGAGGCAGGTTTTTGGGCCCGTTTTTGGGAAAAACATCGGCCCCCAAATCCGATCGGGGTGGGGGAAGACCCACAGAGGGTTTTTAACTTTTTCAGGAGCGGCCGAAAGGGGGGGAGAAGGGGGGAAAACCCGGAAAGGGAGCGCCGTGGCCGCGGAGCCCCCAAAGGATAATTTCGCCCCTGTTTCCCGTCCAGGGCGGAGCATGCAGTTGCAACCAGGAAGGCCCCCGGGGAATTCGGAAAAGGACAGGGGACCAGCAGCTTCAGAGTTTTCCTTTTTTTAGAGCACCAATCTGTAGAGAGAGAGGTGCCCCTGCAGAAAAACCCCCATCACATCCTTAGGGATTCGCCACTAACAGGGGGAACGTACATGGGTGTCTGCAAGGGGTCACCGGGGGGACGAAACTTGGGACCAGAGCCGGCAAAAAAGTTCCCTGGGACCCTGAATCAATGAAGGCGGTGGCCTGGAAGGGTGTCCCTGAAATCCCGCAACTACGGGGAAAGGTCGACGGAGAGATCTGCCAGCCCTAGGGGGGCCACTCCGCAACCCTAATGTGCGCGCTTCCCGGACGCACCGGACAGTCCCCAATGAAATGGCCAGAACCCGCCACAGTAGAAGCAAACTGCCTCGTGGGCTCTTTCGATTGAACGGATCCGTCTCCCGGAACCCTTGATAGAGGGGAGGGAAACATTGGAAAACGGGGGCCAAAGGGGTACCGGCGGTGGGCGGGGCGACCTCCCGTTTAAGACGGAGTCTTCTTGTCTCTCCCCAAACCGAATGTCTATTCGGGGTGCCCCCTGAATCAGTTCATCAGGTAGACGGGGGGTCCCGACCACGAGCTCATCCTTAATTTTGGCCCAGAGGCCCCGCCAGAAAATTGCCACCAAAGGCCTCATTTTCCACTTAATTAAAAGGCCCGGGTGCGAAAATGCATGGGGTAGTGACCCAGAGGAGTCCCCTGACGGAGACGGAGCAAAGTGCCGCCGCGGAGGAGGTGCGGGCCCGGGTTTTTCAAAGATTGCGGAAAACCCCCTGGGGGAAGGTTTGTAGATTCCCGTCTGCGATCCCCTGGGCCCATAACGGAGGCCCCCGGCCCAAGGCCTCTCCCCACAAGAGGTAATAACAAAGGCCACCTTAGCCAGCTCGGGGGGAAATGGGGCCCAAAAACTCCCGGGGGGATGGAGTTTTTGATGAAGCCACGGGAAAATTTCCAGGATTCATATAGGTGAGGAAGCGGCAGTTGCAGAGAAAATCCGGGACGGGAGCCTGGTGCCGGCGGGGGGCAGCGGCTGTCGCGGCGGGTGGTAACGGGTGTGGTTCTGCTCATGGCCGGGTGGTCGATACGCTGGCACTGCTGGGGCGAGGCTGTCGAGACATCCCGGGGAAAGGGGAAGGGTACCTGGCAGAATCCATGGCCAGTCGTACTGTAATGCAGGAGTTGATTTGTGGGCCCAAAGCAAGGGGTAGACTAAGCCACCCAGGGAACGGGGTTAAGTAGCCCCCTGGTTTTCACCCCGGGGGGCCGCAAAGCGGGATGGACTTGCTGCAGTGTGAGGCTAACAGGTCGTTACCCCTGACGTGACTTGCTTGCGATGGCGGCCGGGGTACAGCGTGGTACAGAATCGAAATCCAAAGGCATAGTCGGGGACGGGCAGGAGGTCAGGGCAGGCGGCAGAGGTTCGTGGTCAGAGACAGGCAGACGGTCAGGGCAGGCGGCAAACAGGCAAGGTCAGGAAACGTAAGCAGGCGGTCTGGTACACGGGTAATCAGAACAGGACTACGATACACTCTAAACACACGGTAAACACACCAGCGGACTGGCAGGAAGTGCTGGGGGCGTATCACTTAAATAGAACCAGCGCCCGACAATTGACCAATTATCGGGGCGCTGGCCCTTTAAATCTAGAGAAGCCGGCGCGCGCGCGCCTAAAGCGCGAGGCACGCGCCCGGCAGCCGGGACAGGAGGGGACAGCGTTCACCGGAGCGCGGACGGGTAAGGGAAGCGGCGCCGGGCCCGGGACAGGAGCGGTGTGGTCGTGGGCAACGCAGCTGCCGCACCGGACCCCCTGCGAGCAGGGTGACGGCCACGGGGGGCAGCGGAGCCCACGACCCCCGTGACAGTTTGTTCCTGTAGATCACAGCTGATCCCGGTGGATGGTTTGTCCCTGTAGATCACAGTTGATCCCTATGGGTGGTTTGTCCCGGTATATGGAGGCACTCTCTGGCTGGGACAGTTGATGGAGGCACTCTCTGGCTGGTACTGTATATGGAGGCACTCTCTGGCTGGTACTGTAGATGGAGGCACTCTCTGGCTGGGACAGTTGATGGAGGCACTCTCTGGCTGGTACTGTATATGGAGGCACTCTCTGGCTGGTACTGTATGTGGAGGCACTCTCTGGCTGGGACAGTTGATGGAGGCACTCTCTGGCTGGTATTGTAGATGGAGGCACTCTCGAGGCGCTCTCTGGCTGGGACAGTTGATCGAGGCTCTCTCTGGCTGGGACAGTAGATCGCGGCACTCTGGTTGGGACAGTTGATGGAGGCACTCTCTGGCTGGGACAGTAATATAGATTAATAACTACTGCTAATAAGTTATTAATTTGACTTTATTTCTACACTGGTATAATGTGTGTTAATTTAATACCCATACTATGTTTTACTATTGTTAAAAATGAACCACTGTAAAGTTAGCCTACAATTTACTTTGTAAATGTCAGCAACAATATGGGAAAAATAAAGACAACACATCAAGAGTAACAAGCCCAGTGATTAAATGGGTTTAAACACCAGGGAACAAAGCTATAGAGCTCTAAAGAAATAAAGTTTGTCAGCAAGTAACAATAGTTCCTGTGCTGCAGATAAACAGTGCAGTGATGTCACTATACTGGCCACTGCTAGAGCCTGAGAAAAGAAAGGTGGCCAATAACCTAGGAAAGCTTGTGTACTCAAGGAGGAAATAAAATTTGCTCTCACTCTGAAGGGAAGCAAAATCAGAACAGCAATATATTTACTTTTGCTTACATGTTTAACCACTTACCGACACTGAACATTTGAGTATGTCCTATTGCTGGTAAGCGGGATCACAACCGATGGGTTTTAGCTGCTAATTGCAGCTAACAGCCGCCAGTGACAACTGTTTAACCCATTACATGCCACAGCAAAAAAGGGTGCCAGCAGCGAAATCACAGGCTCCCGATCGGTTAACATGACAGCTGGAAGCTTTGTGTGTAGTCATTCATAGGACATTGCATGTTGAAAATATTGCCTCCTGAGGCCACTGTAATTAAATGGACCACTGTACATTATTGCAACATAGTTACATAAGTTGTAAATCCAAAAGAGCGTGGGCATCCAGCAACTCCAAATTAGGTTATTTAAAAAATGGCAAACAGCTTTATTATAGAAAAAATATTAAAAACGTAGTGATAACAGCATTCTAAATAGCATGTGCACACTTTTCGAAGACCTTCTCTCCTGCCAAGAAAAACTATACAATTGGAGACTGCGAGTTGTTGTCCATTAAGTTAGCCCTGGAGGAATGGCGCCATCTACTGGAGGGGGCTCGTCATCCGGTGACTATTTACTCAGACCACAAGAATCTTGCGTATCTTCAGATGGCCCAGCACCTGAATCCCCGTCAAGCTCATAGGTCCCTCTCTTTTTCTCGCTTCAACTTTGTGATCCATTTTGAAAAAAACATCAAAGCAGATGCCCTGTCTTGTGCCTCTGATATCTTTGGTGAGGAATCGCCTCCTTGTCACATTATCCCTCCATATCGGTTAATTTCCGCGGCCCTGGTGGATCTCCGACAAGTGCCCCCTGGCTAGAGTTGCGTGTGTGCTGCGCTTCATAGAAGAGTTCTGAAGTGGGGGCATTGTTCTCGAGTAGCCGGCCATCCTGGGGTATGGAAGATGGGGCAGCTCATAGCTCGCTCTTACTACTGGCCAGACCTTGTCAAGGACTTTGTGGAATCATGTCCCATTTGCGCCCGCAACAAGACGCCCAACCTCAAGCCTGCGCGGTTGCTTCAACCGCTGCCCATTCCTAGTCAGCCATGGTCCCATATCGCTATGGACTTCATTACAGACCTTCCGCCATCTGCCGGTAATACCGACTTCTAGGTCGTCGCTGATCGCTTTTCGAAGATGGCGCACTTCATACCTCTGCCTGTGTTGCCTTCTGCACCACGCCTCGCCTGTCTCTTCTTTCTACACATTTTTCGAATGCATGGTCTGCCTCGGCACATTGTCTCTGATCACGGAGTGCAGTTTGTATCTAGATTCTGGCGGTCTCTCTGCTCCCAGTTGGAAGTGAATCTGGACTTCTCCTCTGCTTACCATCCACAGACGAATGGACAGGTGGAGCGGGTCAACCAGATCCTGGGGAATTACTTGCGCCATTTCATCTCCGCCCGGCAGGACGACTGGTCTAGCTTGCTATCCTGGCCGGAATTCTCTTATAATTCCCTGGATTCTGAGTCAGCTGGTGCCTCTCCATTTTTTGTGGTTTATGGGCTACATCCCCTCCCCGCCCACCCCACCCCATGGCTTAGGATTATGACGGTACAGCGGTGGACGCCCTGGTTCGCGACCTGAGGACCATCTGGAGCGACACTCGTCAGTCTCTGCAACGGGCTGACCAGTATAGGAGACCTCCTCCATCTTTCACTCCCGGGGATAAAGTCTGGTTGTCGTATAAGTATGTTCACCTGAAGATCCCCAGTTACAAGCTAGGGCCCCGTTATCTTGGTCCTTTTGTGGTCCTGAGGAAGATCAACCCAGTGGCCTACAAGCTCCGGTTACCCTCCACGTTGCACATCCGGAACGTCTTCCACGTCTCTCTGCTGAAGCCTTTCATTGTGAATAGGTTATCCGGGAAGGCAGCACCCCCTTCCCCTGTGGCCGACACCTCTGATCTCTTCGCTGTGAAAGAAATTTTGGCCATGAAGACGATCAGGGTGAAGCGTCACTTTCTTATAGATTGGAAAGGGTTCTGGCCGTAGGAAAGGTTCTGGGAGCCGGAAGAAAATATTATGGACCGTGGGCTACTTCAGGAATTTCTCCAGGCCAGAAAAAGGGGGAGGCCAAAGGGAGGGGTACCGTCACGAGTAGTGCCGCAGCCCGCAGTCCAGGCTGCGGGGTCCAGGCTGCGTGTCCCCCTGTGTGCCGGAGCATGCGGCTGCGTGGTCCGTATATCGGGCTGTGGGTGCACTCGCTACCTTGGACACAATTCCTCACTTGCCATGCTCCTGCTTCCCTGCTTCTGTTTGGCCGGTGCGCACAGCCCCGCTCCTTAGGGCACGCGCGCCGGCTCTCTCTGATTTAAAGGGCCAGCGCGCCGCTAATTGGTTATTGCCGTCTGCTGGCCGCTATAGAATGCTCCACCTCCCTGGAAGCCTTGCCGAATCCATAGTGCTCATACCCTGTGCGAGGAAGCCTTCCAGTGTTCCGGTTTGCCTTTTCCGTGTACCAGTCCCGTCAGCTTATGTTCCTCTACCACAATTCTTCGCCGCCTGCCCTGACTTTCTGGCTCGTCCCCGACTGCGAGTTTGTCTACTGTTCCAACACTGCGTTGCACCTCGGCTACCACCGCACGCAAGGCGCATCAGGGGTAGTGACCTGGTGGAATCCCGTGGCGGGCTCTGGTGAAAACCGGGACCCACTTAGACTCCGCTCCCTGGTGTGGATCCACTACTCAGGTGCGTTACACTTGGGATGAGTGTCTCTCATTTATAGAAGGGGTGAGGTCCATGCAGCGTGTTTAAGGCCTTTCCCATTAGGTGACATTTTGAGAAGAAAGTGAATTAGTAGATGGGTTGAGAGAATACAGTTCTGTACCAGGCAAGATCAAAGTTATAGGCAGCTCCCCTGGCAGGGATGAGGGTTAATTGCAAAGGAAAGGAGAGGAGACCTGATGACAAAAGCCCCCTCTTTGTGTGTCCATGCAGTAATGGCCCCTCCAACGCTTACCTTCCCTGCACCTAGGGGTTTTTGCCAATGATGGTGTCTGCCAAGTCCATGCCTTCGCGAAGGCTGGGGCAAGAGAACACGGCGCTGCCATCTGCACCAACCCCACCCAGCTGTCGGTGCCCCCGGCACGAAGGTACTTTGCCACTGACCTTCACGGCAGCCGTCACAGAGGAAGCAAGCCACAGGGAGAGCAGGAGTGTCCCACACGCTTACCAGGGCCCCTGAGGAAGCACCCGGTAGCCCTGCAGAGCCGCCCTCCACAGGAGACTCCTCCGCAGGTGAACCAGCAGGACTGGAGAGCGCGCTGTGGGCTCCAAGCAGCTGGTAAGTGCTGGGCAGTGCTCTGGATATCCTCTTCCGCTTCGCGCCTCGTGAGTCGCAGAAAATGGCCCCGGGACCTGCTCAGGCTGCAGAGCCTCCTCTCCGTCATTGTGTACCGTAAGGTACTTGTACAGTGGGCCCCTATACACCGGGTGAGTCCTCAGCCTGTCAGGAGTATGATGGAGTCTTTTTCTGCTGGCAGATGCCAGGATGTACGTAGATTGCCCTTCTTGTCTGCGGATGGTCTCAGGAGCTAAGTAGTTAAGCGGCCATCTTAAGTATCTGCATTGATAAAGAGAAAAAAAATCCACAGGTTTGGTTCCTGCACGGATTTGAACCTAGGACCCTTGTGCTGTGAGGCAAAAACTTTACCTTTAAGCTATATAGGAGCTACTCACAACTTTTTACATAAAGAGACATTCCTTCAACTAGATGAGAGGAAAGGCATAGTGATGTCATCCTGCTGAGTTACATGATATGCAATTCAAACGAATCACACACGCCTCCTTCTGAGCGCACAGAGCTGAATGCAGGAGGTATGAAATGAGATCGTGGCAAAACCCCTTTAATCTTCCTGGTCAGTCTGTGGGTGGATATACAGCAGTGATTAGAATATCACTTCTGTATTCTAAGCTCTTCTAATTACACGGACATGACTGCAGAATATGTAATCTATAGGGCAGAAGGCTACAGAGCTAAAAGTAAACAATCAAAATTAATCTCCATTGTTTGTTAGAGACAACACACTGTTCTCAAGCTGCCATCTGAACTGGTGATTTCACTCCGTGCCCTCTGTCCAATCAGGAAAGGAGATCAGAATGGTAACCAGAGAAACCTATATGCACTCAGAGCAGGTAAAATCTACTGAAAAATGAATTTTTCAATAGTACAGTGGTCCCTAAACATACAATATTAATTAATTTTAGGAAAACCATTGAATGTTGAAACTTTTATATGTTAAAAACTGGTAATGGGTTCCAAGGCTCCATAATGTCACCAACATAATGTACAATGAAAATTAAAGAAAAGAGAGATAACTAATACAGATAAAGCAAGAGTTGCTGGAAGCTGAAAATCACCGAATACAGAGGCTTTTTCAGGTTAATGTGCCAATGTGCCCTAAGGAGTCACTCATCCTGGCACATTTAAGGAGTAGTAAAGAACATGTAGTACCATACTGTACTGTAAAGAGGTGCTACTAGACCACCATTCACTGTATGCACTCTACAAATACGTATGTTTTACAAGAAAAATATTCTTGACAACTGAATGGATCAGTGTTTAGGATATTGTATCTTGAAACCACACTCACCATACACACTGTCCCAGGAAAGACCATTGTATGTTGAAAATATTGTATCCTGAGGCCATTGTAACTTGAGGGACCACTGTATTTGTAAGCCACAGCCCGTAATGGATTTAAACACAGAAGAAAACTGAAGTCTTTTCAATTTCCAATTAGCTTTTTTCTCTCAGCAGGTTTCATTCCCGATTTTGACTTACAAATACTGCTGCAAAATAGGCATCAAAAATGACCTTGTGAACCTATGGTACTTTCACGTGGTATGATTTTTCTTTTGCAGTACCGTTGCTGTACTGCCGTGAAACTGTCTTTATTAGTAACTAGCACCTTTTTAATTTCCTAAACTGTGTGGAAAAGTGTTGTGTGTAATCAATTACTATGCTAAGGCTGGGTTCATATGTCACCAAAATGCATGTATAGGTGGTTTTGTAATTAAAGGGGTTGTCTCACTACATTGATTCATCTTACCTCAGTCCTGTTTTCTTGGTTTCATTTTGAATTCAGGGGCATGTTTACTGGCTTCTACTAGGCTGCAGTAGAAGCCAGGTCTGTAGCTATAGCAACCAGTGCTGGCAGCCTATCAGGAGAGATGGAACAGGTCTGTAGCCATAGCAACCTGAGAAGCTGATGCAGCCCATACAAAAGGGGATATCTCAGAATAGGTATGAAACTGTTAAGGGACATATATTGCAAAGTGACTATATTTTGCAAGATCTTTAACATAAAAAGCAATCCTTGTAGCGAGACAACCCCTTTAACGTCAGTTAATTGACACTGAAGTAAGCTACAAAACCACCTTCATTTAAAAAAAAAAAAAACACATGCAGAAATGCTAAATGTGAACCCAACCTTACAGTCTGCAAAAGTATAAGTACAATAATTGATTACTCACAACACCTTTCCATACAATTTAGGACAATTAGGCTGCTTTTGCACAGAGCGCTTTTTGGCGCCACATAACACTGCAACAGCAGTTAAATGTGTTCTAAGTTATATACAATAATTTCTATCATTTAGACCACCTAAAGATCTGAAACCAAAAACTCTGTTTCCAAACAGTACCTTTATTTAGAACATGCCTTGTCCATTTCCCTCCTCTCACCAGTTTGGGCACCTTTTGAAATGTTAAGAGCCTAAAGGATTCCAGATCAACTGATGTTTTTCTACATTTTTTTAATGCCCTTGATGCATTTAAAAGGGTTGTCCAGTTATTTTTTTTTAAATTATTTATGCTACTAGTGCTTTTTAAATAAAATAAAAAAGCTTAATGTTCACACAGCTTATTTTGGGACACATTTCGCCACGTATTGAGAGCAAGAATCATTACGGTAATTCACAGTTCTCATAGAGAACTATGGATTAAGCCTCCTCTCCCTGCGTGTACAATACGATCGTATAGGTACGGGGAGATAATTGACATGTCATTTATTCACGGTGCTTACGTGCCACAAGTAATGACAGTCTATGAGGCTGGGGGGCTTCCGTCCCCCCACCCCCCCACCGCCCTACAATTAGCCATGTGAACATAGCCTAACTCGGATTAGGTGATGCTGCATCAAAAAAATTAGAAAAAAGACCAGGCTTCCATAATCACAAGTCCCACGTGTAAAAGACTGGTCCTGAGACATTCATGTAAAGAACAAAAAATATTTACCTAGAATGACAATGCGTCTTAGGGTTTAGAATTTCCCTTCATTAGGTCAAACATACAGCTAAAACAATAAAAGTCACTCAGACTGGATCCCTGTTACTAGTGGGGTACCAAAGGGCTCAGTATTGAGCCCTATCCTCTTTAACATTTTCATTAACGATCTTACACATGGATTGCACAGTAGAATATCGATCTTTGCAGATGATACTAAGCTCTGTAAAGTAATCAACACAATAGAGGATAGTGTGTTATCACAAAGGGATCTGGATAAGTTGGAGGCCTAGGGAGAGAAGTGGCAGATGAGGTTTAAAACAGATAAATGCAAGGTTATGCACATGGGGAGGAAAAATCCATTACATGACTACATGTTAAATGGAAAAACGCTGGGTAAAAGTGACATGGAGAAGGACTTGGGAATCCTGGTGGACAGTAAACTTAATTGTAGTAGCCAGTGTCAGGCAGCAGCTGCCAAGGCAAACAGGATCATGGGGTGTATTAAAAGGGGCATAGATGCACATGATGAGAACATTATTCTCCCATTATATAAGTCACTGGTTAGACCACATATGGAAGATTGTGTACAGTTATGGGCACTAGTGCACAGGAAAGACATTGTAGAGCTTGAACAGGTACAAAGGTGGGCAACAAAAATAATAAAAGGACTGGGTGGACTACAATACCCAGAAAGATTAGCAAGATTAGGGTTATTTAGTTTAGAGAAAAGACGGCTTCGGGGGGACATGATAAATATGTTTAAATACATTAAAGGTCAATATACCCAGGACTGTATCTAGAATAAGGGGGCATCCTCTACGTCTTGAGGAACGAAAGTTTATACATAAACATAGAAAGGGATTCTTTACTGTTAGAGCAGAGAGACTGTGAAACTCTCTGTCAGAGGAACTTGTCATGGTGAATTCAATAACAGAGTTAAAAAAGTGTTTGGATGCATTTCTGGAGTGTAATATAACAAGTTATAGTGACTAGGATTCTGGAGAGGGGTCGTTGATCCAGGGATTTTTCCGATTGCCAGATTGGAGTCAGGAAGGAATTTTTTTCCCTAAAATGAGGACAATTGGCTTTTACCTCATTGGGGTTTTTTGCCTTCTTCTGGATCAACACTTTAGCAACATTGTAGCACAATAGGCTGAACTGGATGGAAGTCTGGTCTTTTTTTCAGCCTTACAAACTATGTAACTATGTAACATATAGAGGTAAAAAAGAACGCCAAAGTTTTAATTATTACTGGGTATTACTGACATTTGGAACAAATAAAACATTCTAAAAATTAGAATAATTCCAAAGAAACCTACCCTAAATTTTAGAAGAACTAAAACGCCTAAAAACTTTAGTGATTTTGAAACACAAGATAATAAAAAATAATGATTATTGGAGATTAGAGTCTTATAAATTAAATGTAATTCGTCCCATGTTATGTATATTTTATAATGTCCATGCAGACGACCATCAATATTCTGCATTAACGCATGAATAATCATTGCTATAATGTTTCTAAGGGTTAAGTGAAAAGTTAAAAGTTCGACAGTGTAAACTAAAACTCAGTCTAAAAATGCACTAGTTTTATCACAATAACTCATATCAATTGATAAATTGGTGCAACTTTACCAATCGGTGTGTGAGCAGGTGTTTATTTGTTGTCTCCCATTGGCTCACTGTTTGTTTTAAATTATCTAGTTTCCTGTGATTGTGTATGCTACGACTAAGGGTCCAAGACCTGTTGTGTGCTTTTTCTATGTGCTTCTCACTGGGCCTTACATTGCTGTATACACCTGTTTCCTAAAAAGAATTGCATGGAAACTTATTTGTCCACTCTTATTGTATTTAAATCCATTTCTATATTATAGCAGGCAATGGGACACAAGACGTTGCCGTCAGTAATGTTGTCAGCACAAATGATACAAAGTGGAATTTGCACGAAATAAGAGAGCATTGGATGTATTTGACTGTGACATAACATCACAGATTAAAAATAATGAATATATTTCTCTCATTAAATCAGCTGAATAAATATATAGAGAAATCCATGATTCGCAGAGGACTCAATCAAAAAAGCTCCAACTTTCGTGCATTTGGATGATTTTTTATTACAGTGGAATGCTAAACTATCTGATTGTTCTTTATACCTAATGTGATTAATTGTCCAATTTGAACAGGAGAAATTAAAAGAGCTCATTTGCCAAATCCAGGACTTGAAATCATCTTACAGAAATTTTCTAATGACAAGGACTATTTAGACAATAAAAAGAAAATGGAGGAATATCTACCACAGGTGAAAAACAGTATTGTGAATATAAAAAATCTAAGTTCCAGAGGGATACTAAGGATTATGTACTGGGTCAGGTACACAATTAAAAAAAAAATCAACATAATTTTTCTGCCTCCTCTAGACATCCTTCTATATATATATATTTTTTTTTAACATATTTTTTATTGAAGTTAACAAATGTATCAGACATTTCACATTACATTTACAGATGAAAGAACCACAAAGAATTATAAACTCAATTCTAGGCACAAACAAACATGCAACTGCCATATTATGATTCAATAAATCATCTCATTAACCACAATAAAGTATTCAACAGGATAAAAAGTGTCCAGTGTTTTATTTCTAAATGAGATACTTTAGAAGTTTGTAAATGCTTTTTAGTGCTACGTAACTTCCTTTTTTATTGAATATTGGTATTGCAACGAAGCAAAACCTATAAACTAAAATTAACAATGACATCCACCAGAAAGTATCATTATGCTTCTTGTTTGCCATGTAGGCAATAGTTATTACATTTTAACATAAGGTCATCAGTTAATCCTTTCTGTCTGCCTAGCTCTCCGTCTGATTTTCTTCAGGGCAGGAACAACTGAGAGTTATCTATTTGATTAAAGTGCGTAAAACCCCAACATTCCTGTCAGTTCTTTCTCTAGGTACCACTTGGTGTGTCTAAATGGTGTCACTAAATGTCCTAATTTCTGTAGACATCATGAATTTTTCAATAAAAGTGCCCCACTTGGTGAAGAATTTTTCGACATCCTTCTATAGTGAGACAAGGCAACAAACAACAAAAACCGCAATCAAGTGAATTTTAGTTCTACAAACGCTTCAGAAACGTCAGAAGTCTCAGATAATGAGGTTGCACAAAGTGAAACATTGGACTTGGCATGTCAGTCTAAATGTAATGTGACAGTCAACAAAGAAAATGTCAAAAAACAAGGAAGATCATACAAGACAGTGGGAAGGAAGCTCCGTAAACAAAAACTGCAACAAAATATCACACGTAGCAAGAACAATTAAATGAATCTACATTGATAAGTCAGGATAATCGATATTGTCAATGACGCTGATACAGAGACCTGTGCGTTAAATATCTCCTCGCATTCCCTAACTAAAGAGCCGTTGAAATTACTATCTCATTGACTTTCTTTTGTTCCATCTCAGAAGTACGATGTTTTTGACACTATGTTGGATATTAACTGTTTAGTAAGAGGACAAATGATACAAACGTATTTTTTGAAGAAAATTTAACCTCCAGACAAGGGACTTCTGGGATTGTGAGTAGTTGTTCATCTTTCAATGAATTTTCAGGAATAATTAGCCTTAACAGACTTAATGCAGCTTTATGAGTCTCAAAGTTCTCCCCCTATGAGAACTATACATCAATCCATCTTTCTACCCAAAATAGGCCCGTATTGATGCAATGGACATATTTCAGATGTTGATTGAACTTGATTTTCAATCCCTTTATCGTTCAGTATGTTTTGGTGAGTCTGATACGCCGTGCAACCTCTCCTTGGGAGAACAACGTGCAATGTCTGAGTTGAAGAACAGGGATGATGTAATTATTAAAATGGCTGATAAGGGGGAAAGTGTTGTCGTTATATACAAAGATATGTATAAAAAACGGCCTTAAAGGGATTCTCCAGTAAAAGAAGAAATCTAAATACATAAACAACATGAAAAAATTCCTAAATATCTTTAATTAGAAAAGTCTGCTCGTTTTGTCTAGGGGATAATCATTATAGAAGAACAAAATGGCTGCCAGGCTACTTCCTTAGCAGAAACCTGTCCTACAGAAAGTAGGACAGACTGAGTTACTTCCTGGTTATGCTGACTGACATAGCTGGGCATGTGCTGTTCTCAGTCAGTTTGACAGACTTGCGGTATGAGGGACGGCTCTGCAGTGTAGAAAGACTGAGGGCTGTGAAAACACACATATATGGTCTGAATATAGTATATGGAATCTATAGCTCGGCAGGGGGTAATTAGGCTGTTGTGGGAGATGTAGTTTCCATACAGCATGCCTAGCAACTGCAGCTCCGCCCAGTAGCCCAGTGAGAAGATCCACCAAAGCAATATTTTTTGTGATATAACAGCATCTGTAAGTCGCTCATACACTGGATTGTGACATATATTTACTGCTTATCTTTAGTATTCCTCCATTATACGTTCCTATTTTTTGGGGTTTCTCACACAACCCCTTTACATTTAGTAGAAGATGAAACCCCTTACAGAGTACTCTCTGACCATGCCACAGAATCCTTTAAGATGAAATTGAGAAATCTGATTGCTGAGGGGATACAGTTGAGTATTTTGTCAGAGAAACAAGTACGTTTTCTGTACGTGGAAAATCCTACTGTACCAATTTTCAATAGCCTACCTGAAATTCATACGTCCATAACCTGTCCACCCTTGCGTTCTGTCATTTCGGTCGCTGGATAGGGTAGACTCTCTACTGCAGCCATTGGTCACTAGAGTACTTGGCTACATATGTGACTGCAAATACGTACTTAAAATTTTCCAGAATTTTGTATAGAAACCACATTATGTTTGGCTTATCCAAGATGTCTGTGCGCTCTACTCCTGTATCCCTCAAACATTGCGTATCATAGCATTAGCCCATCACTTATGTGCTTACAGTAGTCTCTCTGAGGAATTCGTACACTATTTTTTTTAAAACCATTTTTTCAATTTATCCAACAGGTTTTTTTTTATAATCCTAATGGGCACCAATGGTGGCTAAATTTTCACCTTCACTAGCGAATTTTTATGTCGTAGTGGGAATCCAAATAAATTTTTTATTTTTTTTTCATCCAATCCATATGCTGAACTCATCCACTGGTAGACACATTCCTTTTGGTCTTAATTTCAGAAATGATTTATCATTACTAATGAGTTTCTGGCAAAATATATAAAATAATTTTTTTTTTGTTTGTGTTCCTTATCCAGGTATTTGTTGTACCCTATTTTTGATCACGTATCGTGACATGGTTTATGTGATTAGTAGTTTGTATGTCAATATATTTGGATTTTATATTTGGTTTTATTAACTAATATTAAGGATACTTGAAAACTCGAAACACATCAGTTTTGACAAATATCATGCACTATGTTAGGCTCCTTTAAATGGACTTAATAATTGATTTTTTTTTGAACGGAGCTGGAGACAACGCTTTTCTTACTTGCTATAGTTATTACCACCCACCTATCCACTAGGAGTCTAAGTGCATTCTGTTAATGTAACACACCCGACCTTCATTACGGAATGATCAAGATCGGTGAGTGAATTTGCTTGTTTTTGACTGTCAGTACTTTGGATCACATTCCCATTTGTCTATCCTTGCATTTGCTTGGTTTGAAGATATATAACGCATGTTCAGGACTTTTATTTGTTATATTTCATACTAACATGTCTGGTGAACAACAAAATAATCCTGTGGTCATAAGCAAAAATGCCAGCGCTACTGCATCCCCTTGCAGGACTAGACTCCCTCCTGTTGGGCGTAGCCCTTCATGGTAGCCTCAAGCTAGATCTCTTAATCATGATTCAGATGTGTGCCCTTTGTGTGTCCAGCAAAGGACAATAATTTGATTCATTTTTCTGATGATTATATGGACAGTGTTTTGGACTTCTATTAGATTAACTAAGTAACAGAACGATTTGTTAACTCTTGGGCTTAACTTTCCTGCCTGCAATTTTTGTTTATTTGACACCATAATTGACATTAATCATTTTACAGGGACTTTAACAGTCCAGCGTCATTTTCATTCCAGTAACCACAGTGTTAATAAAGTCACAAAGGGTTTTGATGATCAGCAGAATGAGAATACAGAACTTTAAGGCCATGTTCACACGGCTTAAAATGGGCCGTATTTCGGTCTGTAATTACGCGCCGGAGTGCGCAAATTACGGGCTGAAAACGGCCCAGTCATTACGGTAATCCACAGTTCTCATAAAGAACTATGGATTACGTCTCCTCTCCCTGCTCGGCGAATACGCCGGGCAGGGAGATAATTGACATGTGAATTACCAGCGGCGTATACACGCCGCTGGTAATGCATGTCTATGGACCGGGGAAGTGCCGGCCCCCCGCTCACTCCCCCGGTCCCGCCCCGCCCCCACAGCGTAATTGCGGGGCGTAATTACTTCCCGCAGTTAAGCCGTGTGAACATAGCCTAAGGAGCATACGGCTCTAATGGACTTGAAGTTGCTCAATACAGCTTCCAAGTCACATGTGCAATATAATATACATGAGGCGTCTTTTCGTATTACCAATCCAAGCTTTTACCCTGTCAATGCGAGGGTTGAAGCGTATAGCTTCCATATGGCAATGGAAAATCATCAAAGGTCATTACAAGAGACCATTAAAACAATACCTGATGGAGGCAAAAGATGTTAATGTTTTTCATATGCAACATATGCCAGATTGGAGTCGGGAAGGAATTTTTCCCTAAAATGAGGACAATTGGCTTCTACCTCATTGGGGTTTTTTGCCTTCCTCTGGATCAACACCTTAGCACAACAGGCTGAACTGGATGGACGTCTCGTCTTTTTTCGGCCTTACAAACTATGAAATTATGAAAAATCTGTGGTGTATGTCCCTTTATATATGTGAAAGTTCATTATTGTATACCCTGCATGTTTTGGCATACATCTTGCAAAGACATGTGTCCATGTTGGTTGGTGTTGCTGTACTATATTAAGCTTCAATAAAAATACAGTTAAAGAAAAACAATACCTGAGGACTCAAATCTATCAAATTAGTCACATATTGCCTTCAAACAATTGGCGAAGAAGGAGGACATTATCATTAAGATGGCAGACAAGGGTGGCAAGGTGGTTGTTTTGGACAAGTGCACATATAAGAAATTAGCTTTGGAAATCTTGGATAATCATTTAGAATATAGGAAATTGCTGGGGAATACAACCAGAGAATTTAAGAAATCCCTGTGTAGTCTTTTGAAGAAGGCAGTTAATTTAGGTATTTGGGATGAAAAACAACATAATTATTTCATGTGGATCAGCCAGTTGTGCCTATCTTTCATGGTTTACCTAAGGTACACAAGTTAACCACCTTGCCACCCTTGAGACCGATTATTGAGGAAATTGGATCCCTCAACGAATGTGTATGTGCTTGTATAGATGATCATTTACAGCCATTGGTGACTTGTATGCCCAGTTATATTTAAAATAGCACTCAGGTCCTTAGAACTTTTGAGGGGTTTGAATGGCAGGAAGGTTTTCATTGGGTAACATGTGACCTATGTGCATTATATTCAAGTATATTGCACAATTTGGCCCGGACTTCACTTGCATATACGAGTAATTTGTACAATTCCAGTGCATATAGAAAGGATTTTATAAAATTTATCATTGATTTTGTTCGTTACCTTCTAACAAACAATTATTTTTGTTTTGATTCTCAATTGTATTCACAAATACAGGGTGCTCCCATGGGAGCTAAATTGTCCCCCTATCACCAATTTATACATGGCGTGGTGGGAGGAAAACTTAATTTTTTTCCACCAATTATCCTGTTTTTCATGGTCTATGTTATAATGGTTGTTATATTGATGACCTTTTGACGGTTGACATACATCAATGATAATTCCTATAACCACAGATTCACCTTTCATATTGAAGCATGTTCAATCAACTGCTTGGATATCACTTTAGTTGTTGAGAACAACATAGGGGGACAAGTACATAAACTGTCTAAGTCTAAGGGTATGTTCACACGGGGTAATTTAGGCGTGCTCTAATATGGACAAGATGCACACCGAAATTACAGTAATCCATAGTTCTCATAGAGCTCCCCTTTAGTGTTGAGCGAACCGTGTGCCGCACCATTTTTTACTTTTTTACTTTCATTTTCAGCTGTTTCCTGTAGTTTTGGCGCCATCCAATCAGTAAAGACAATAGAGAAGTGTCCAATAACGTCACCAGTGAGGGTGTAGGGATCTCATTGCCTGCTAAAAACACATGACCCTGTTCTATGTATTACACTGTATTTCCTGTTAAACGCTCTGCTCTCTGTGTCTGTATGCTTCAATGCATGCAGGCACCCCATTTCTCAGCAATTTTATACAGGTAAAGCTACTAGTTAGATTAGTTAGAGGGGGGGTGTGGCCAGGCGACCTTAGGTGGTCGCATGGTGCTGCCACTATATGCGTACGTCAGGGGACCTGTAGAAAGCGTGCCACCGAGGGCATGGGTCTCGGTGGGGTTGCGGTCGCTTCCTGGAAGTGTGATGCGGAACGGAGAGCTGAGGAGAGGCTCTTACCCCAGAGGCCTGAGGCCAGCAGGTGGCTGACCTCTGGAAGCCCAACCAGTGGAAGCTGGTAGAACGGATGGCTCTGACTGGACACTAGGTCCAGACCCTATGTAGAGAGGGACGCTACATATGTAAAGTGATGGCCAGACGCCAGGGGTTGTTTACCTGTTTTTCCTGTACAACGTGTGCTGTGCTAAAGAAATAAGCTGGGTGGAGGCCAGACAGAAAGAACCCTGTGGCATGTGCCCTGTGTGAAAGAAAGCCAACCGTGATCTACCAAGGAACGGCGGTCCCAATAGGCTGAAGAATAACCCCTTTGATTGACCCAAGATGGCGGCCGAAGGCATGAGAGTTGTCACAGGGGGTAGAGAATATTTCTAATCCTAGTTGTCAGTTGCAAATTATAGGGATTTAAGAACACTTGTGATGTGTTATCTTGCTGTCAGGGTTCTTCCATAAGACCCCATTTCACAGATTTTTCCTTAGAAAAAATTCTATTTCTAATCCTATTTGCCAGTTGCAAATTACAGGGATTTAAGAACACATGTCATTTGCTGTCTTGCGGTCAGGGTTCTTCCATAAGACCCCATTTCACAGATATTCCATAGAAAAAATTCTATTTCTAATCCTATTTGCCAATTATAGGGATTCAAGAACACTTTTGATTTGCTGTCTGGCTGTCAGGGTTCTTCCATAAGACCCCATTTCACAGATATTCCCTAGGATTAGAAATAGATTTTTTTTCTATTTGCCAGTTGAAAATTATACAGATTTAAGAACACGATTTTCTGTCTTGCTGTCAGGGTTCCTCCATAACACCCCATTTCACATATATTCCATATAAAAAAATTACATTTCTAGTCCTATTTGCCAGGTGCAAATTATAGGGATTTAAAGGGGTTGTCTCACTACATTGATTCCTCTTACCTCAGTTCTGTTTTCCTGGTTTCACTTTGAATTCAGGGGTGTGTTTACTGGCTTCTACTAGAAGCCAGGTCTGTAGCTATAGCAACCAGTGCTGGCAGCTTATCAGGAGAGATCAAACAGGTCTGTAGCTACGGCGACCTGAGGAGCTGATGCAGTCCATACAAGAGGAGATATCTACGAATAGGTAGGACACTGTTAATGGACATATTGCAAAGTGACTTGTTTTTGCAACATCTTTAACATAAAAAGCAATCTTTGTAGTGAGACAACCCCTTTAAGAATATCTTTGATTTGCTGTTTTTGGAGTACAATTCTTCAGTAAGAGACTGAACAAATCTTGATCTTTTTAATATTTATATTTTTGAACATGGAGCAAACTAGAGGTGGTAAGCGAGCAAGGAGGTGCGTTAGACATGGAGCTAGAGGTACGAGACAAGACACCCCTCTAGTGCTCCGGACAACACACAAGCGAGCACATCATCAGTTGCAGGATCGTCGGGCCTATCATCGCTTGGTTGGCTCCCTGTCCATCTGATTACTGAAGAGCTTTGCCAAGTGGTTAACACAACCTGCATCAGAGCGGTTCTAACCTCCTCGGTCCTCTTCATTCATGGCCACAAATGTCGTCGTCATCATCATCGTCATCAGCCTAACCTGTAGCAAACACGGGCCAAAGTCACCCAATGTACAGACCACTGTAGAGAATCCATATTCTGAAGACCTCTTTAATGACAAAATACGGTTGGGGTCAGAAGGCATTTCAAAGATCAAGAGGACAAAGAGGATGATTTTGCCTGCTGTGACGCCCAATCGCTGATGCCCTGAAAGTCAGCAGAAATACCATGCGATCAGCAGGGCCTGTGGCTTCTAGCCCGCAGCTTGAGGATGTAGACTGTCAGGAAGTCACCTGTGATGATGATGACATATTGCGGATCCAATGTGATCTTTTCAGCAGCAACTGGCGAGCGCATCATCAGTGGAGGAGGGAGTAGGATGAATTGGGTAGTGTCAGTGCGGGTCCGGCGCGCCTTAGAAAGGGAGAGAGAGGTCCCACAAGTCCGCTGACATTACTCCGCCAGCCATGGTCAGTTTTGACCTGTGAAGCCTGGGCCTTTTTTGAGCCTCAGATATGATGACTTACGTTATATGCCAGGTTTGCTTTCAACGCGTCAGTCGAGGAAAGAATATTAAGAGTTTAAGCACCACCAGCATGAACAGGCAAATGCATGTAAAGCATTAATTGTTTTGGAAGAGTCAATTGGAAAAAAAAGGCCTCACAGGTCCTGGGCTTCCAACAATTGTGACCTTTTATGCCGCCTCCTCCTCCGCCACTTCCAAGCCCATGCTGTCCTGTGCCGGAGCAGTATCAGCAAGCACCATCCCCAGTCCCAGACACTGTCGGCCAATTCCCTCCACCAGCAACACAGTCTACACCTTCCCCTTCCACCAGTCTGACCTGCACACCGTACAGCGGCCAGTACGGCCGCCAGCCTTCTGTGTACCAGGTGTGGGAGCAGAAGAAACGCTTTCATCCCAACCATCCCAAAGCCTGAATGTCGGCATTGTCAAGCTGATAGCCTTGGAAATGTTGCCTTTCCACCTGGTGGAGACAGATGGGTTCCACCACCTCATGGCACTGGCATGCCCCCACATCAGGTGCCAAGCAAGCATTTCTTTGCCACTAAAGCCATCCCTGCCCTGACCAGTCACGTTGCAGAAAAGATGTCCAGCGCATCTGTGTCCACCAAAGTCCATCTCCCTACAGACACACATGGACCAGTAAGCACGGTCAAAGGGCCGTTACATTCTCACTGACTGCTCACTGGTTGAGTTGGGTGGATGACAGTGCCTCTGGTGATGGGTCTCGGCAGACTGTCTTCCACACTGCAGTGATGGTACAGAGTCCAGATCCTCAACCTCCATGGGTAGCATCACGTGGCAAGAGAAACCAGGCCATTCTGAAATTAGCTCTGCGACCTCACACAGACCATTGACTGGGTACTAAGAACGTGGCACCAGGCAATGCGGTGTTCGACAACGGGAGAAATCTCCTTGCCGCCCTTAGGATCGGTAAACTTATGCACAACCCTTGCCTTGCACACGTCATGAACCTGGTTGTGCAGAAATTTCTCAAGCGCTATCCGGGTCTTGACTGTCTCATGAGGAAATCGGGGTTTTACTCCCACTTCCGGCCCCCGTTCTTGCTACAGCACACTGGCAGCTTTTCACGCTCATCTGGGCCTCCCCACCGACCGTCTCATTGTTGGCGTGGCAACGCTTTGGAATTCCACCCTCCACATGCTCCAGTGATTTTGGCAGCAGCGTTATGCCATTATGCAGTATGAAGCATCTCATGGCCTCATGAGCAGTGGTGGGGACCTCAGGATGTTGAGCCAGAGAGTGACATTTTTGAAGACACCACCCAAAATGGCAGTCGGTAATGCATTTTTTCAGCAGACAACTGCATCATATTTTTTCTAACAAGCGTTAAACTCTCGCGGCGCAGGTCCCCGGGAGTGATGGGGGAGGAGGATGAGAGGCGGACACAGAGCCTTCCTCATCGGAGGATGTAGAAGACCCGACTGTTTCCCAATAGTAGCGGCCTTCTTTAGGCAGTGGATCGAGGTCCAGTGCTGGTGCAGGACAGCAGTTCAGCTCACAGAGAACAGCACATGATGCTAGCCAGGGCTCCGATGATGGTTAGGATGAGGAAGTGGAAGAGGATGATGAGGCAGGGTTGGACACCACCAGTGGTAAGAGGTTGGCACAGATTTGAGAAGGCGGAAGAAGAGGAGGAAGATCTGGTTAGTGCTCCTTGACCCCGAAGCTTGGGAGATCCTGGCAGCATCTCACACATGAGTGCTTGGATGCTACATTACCTGCAACATGACCCACTCATCAAGGCAATCAAAATGAACAGCGATTACTGGGTGGCCACCCTCCTTAATCCACATTACAAATCAAAAGTCAGTAATTTCCTTCCACCCACACAAATTGACAGTAGAATGCAGAAACTTGAGACAGTGCTCATTGACCAACTCGAGACATCTGTTGCGTCTTTTTCACATTCTAATGTCACGGAGGAACAACGTCAGGAGCTGCCAGCAGTAGAAAGGCAAGTAGCCACAGCAGCAGGCAGTGGTTAACATTTTTCACTTATTTTTTACCACCTCACCAACGCCTGCAAGGAAGGGCAGCATTCGGACACACCGAGTCCGCCTTAAGAGCATGGTCCATGACTACCTGTGGCTCAACACCAAGGTTTTTGGATTTGATCTGGAGCCATTCAACTTCTGGGTGTCCAAAATGGATGAATGGCCTGAGCTTGCTCGCCACGCCATACAAATTTTATCCTACCCGGCAGCCAGAGTTATCTCAGAATGCACCTTCAGCACAGCTGGCAGGGTAATAACTGACAAACATATCCATCTTTCCCCTGAGAATGTGGATCATTTGACATTTATCAACATGAATCAAGCGTGGATCTCTGATGATTTTGTTGCTCCGGTTGCCAATGTCACCAACTATTAATTAGTGACAGGAGTACTGCCCCTACTGCCGTATCAGCATCCCTTGCGGTAGCAGCTAGTTAGATTAGGTGGGGGGGTGTACAGCAAGCTTAGGGAATCATTGACAACAAAAGTTAGGGTTTTTTATATTGCTGGCTGCATCTTTCTCATCTTTATTCTGAGTGCCCAAAAGATCATTTCTGCTGCAATTTTTATTGAGTGTCCAGAAAGGTCATTTTTGCTGGTTTTGGGGTCAGGCTACTGTAAAAGACATTGTTCGTAAATGTCCTATTCATAAAAATCTTATTTCAAAAACTAATTTCTTCTTGAAAATTTTATTCAGTGTCAAAAGGGTCATTTTTGCTGGTTTTGGGGCCATGCTCCTGTAAAAGACACGAACTTCGATCCGAACATCTCAAAATTCGAGATTCGGCTCTAACTCGAATTTTCTACTGTTCGTTCATCACTACTCAGCTTTCATTTCATATAGTGCTCTGAACAAAAGAAAGGGGATCTCTGATTGGTTGCTATACACAAAAAAGAAAGTCTTAGATGTAGACAATTTTCATACATGAGGCCCATAGTGTCTACAGATTTATACAGAAAAGATACATCAGGTAATAGTATATTACACGCTTTTAGTTGCCACCCTAAACACGCAATACGTTCTACCCTTTTGGGAGTATTTATCTGGGCTAGCTGGGCTTGTTCTGATACAGCGACATCAAATTCACAGTTTAAGAGAGTTGAAACTAGACTGTGTAGTAGGGAATATCCATGTTGGAATTTGGACAGGGCAAAAAAAGCGGCAAATATGAAAAGGCGAGAGGATTTTGTTAACAAAAAGTGTCAAATCCTCTGAATATGCTTCTTGCAATTGACTCACCCACCAAGTATAAAACAATATAATCAAATAGTCAAAATTTTTCAAAAAATTTTCCTCTCCTTTGCCAAGATTCTATTAGCGCTGACATTATAAAGAGGGCATACATTATGTCTCCAAAAAGGGCAAATCATTGGATTCCAAACTTTCACCTAGCCTATATAGGGAAACACATTCGCGGGATACTTTGCTTACATCAAAAGGTAGCTTTAGGTGTAATGGATCCCCATGTAATATGTGTATGCACACAGATCGGATCACCAAATTTAAATCTAGTTTAATTTTGGTTTTAATTAACTGTAACACCCAATCAGTTGTTTATATCATACACTGCCAGGTTTACAACCTACTATATGTGGTTTGCACAAAGCGCAATTTAAAAAGATGTATATACAAGCATTTATTCCACATTAAAATCCTTGAACATTTGAATCAGTCAGGTGTTTAAAATCACTTTGGTACTGTAAATAATGGGGATATTTTCACAAGCAGCGCCGCAGCCCCCAGTCCGGGCTGCGGGCGCGCTCATCCCTCTGTTCCCTTTGCCCCGGGGGGAGCTTTGGCCGCGGTCCGCACGTCCCCCTTTCCTTCCCCGCGCCCCGCTTCCCCGCGTCTGTCTGACCAGTGCGTGCGGCCCCGGCCCTTTAAACGTGCGCCGGGTTTCTCAATTTAAAGGGGCCCGCACGCTGGCAATTGTTTTGCCGCTGCTGACCCTATATAAGGGGTCCACCTCTTAGCACCCCGCCGAAACCATAGCCCCTTGACCTATGAAGGAACCTTTTTTGTTCCGGTTATCGCTCCTTGACCAGACCGGCCTGCTTACTCTTTCGAAACGGACCTTCGCTGCCTGCCCCCACCTTTGGTTTTTCCTGCTCTAGGGGGTCGGGGGGGCCGCGTCAATTTGGCCCGGCCCTCGTCACTGTCTCCCACCTTTGTGGGCGGAGTTTTCGCTGTGGCCCCTCTTGCCGCGTGCTTGGGATCCCCAAGTTTTGGGGCGCAGCCGGACGCCGGAAAACGCGGTGAATTGTCCCGGGGACACAGGTGGTTAGTTTTTTAAGGGTTTTAAGGGAATGGTTTTTTGGGTATGTTTGTGCTACGACAAGGGCTTTGTACAGCCCGAAACGCGTCAGCATACCAGCCCCCCGCATTTTTGGCCCCATGTCTTCGTTCTTTAATGGCAATACAATAAAGGCAATTGGATTTTATTATTGGATTGCTGGCAATCTGTGTCACTTCGTGTGTCTCTGTTGGTGCTTTCCAGACCACAGCCGTGCAATCCAAACATCCGGATATGGTGAGCTGGCTTTCTTTTCTTTTTTGTTATATCTACTTGTCTGGTGCTGTGCACACATATCGGTTATATTATTATAACTAAATATTCCATTGCCATGTACCTATAATAAGGATTTGTTATATACGAAGACATTATCACTGCAAACTTACAAGTGAAAGTAGAAATGGCCTCCTCATTAAGATCTAATAGAGGCGAAAAGGTGGCACAGGTGTTCGATGTGCAAGCTACTACAGAGCAAACCAATGTTGAGTGGCGTGGTTTACTTAAAAATTTAGACAAAGCTTTAATGCAAGAAGTGCGCATTTGGTGGGATCTAACCACCCTGCAACAATACATACAAAAGAAAATGATTCCTCGCGGATTGCGGTTGAGGAAGATACCAACCTTTGTGTACTCAGAAGCTTTTCAATTCAGGTGGAATGAAGCTTTGTCTTTATGTTCACAAAGTCTAATGCAGTTAATAATACAGGAAGAACAAACCAAATTGGATGAGTTATCGTCTCAAATTCAGGATCTAGAGGCCAAGCTTTCTGAATACGAAAATATATCAGAATACACACAAATCATGGATAAAGTCAATAAAAGTGTGGCAATCCTAGAAACAACGATTATGGCTACCAAGAAAAGAAAGTTCAAAAGGGATACCACAGACTATGAAAATGGGACTGTGTACCAGTGGCCAAATAGAGACAGCACCAACAGCACTCCTAGATCCATTCTTAAAAATAGGTCTTGGCAATCCAGAAGAGAGGCTAAACAGGCCAAACGAGTGAATTTTAGCTCAGAATCATCGATAAATTCTATGGATTCGGAGGATGACTCAGATGACCCTCCAGGTGCCAGCCAAGGTGTGCCGGCTAGAATGGGACACTCGTCAAAAAACGAATCCGACGAGGTGGAGCAAGCACGCACGCAAACCTAGAGCGAAAAGTCCGGAGGAGAAAGAAGAATGTGCAGAAAACCTAAACATTCTGAATCTGTCTAGTCAAGCCTTAACCAAGGAACATGAAGAAGTTTTGAAATTGGGACTTAACTTTGGTTTAGATCAATCAGTTGATACCTTTGCCATCTTAAAAGTGTAAATCGGTTTGTACGGGACTTAACAGTAAAGCGACATTTCTACAACAGCAGAGAAGAAGAGAGATCGCATGAGACCACAATAATGTCATCAAATGAATTTCAGGATTTTAATTTTTGTGAACAGATGGCGATACTCACACTGCATGAATTGAATCCTTCTGACATGGGTTTAGTGGAAAAGGCTAATGAGTTTAAAGTTAAAAATCCCACTTTCTATCCAGTACATGCCAGAGCCAATTGAAATGGATGCATTTCAAAATCTAGTGGAGAAAAGACTTAAACAGCTAGTTTGGAACAACAAGTAGAAACTCAAACTTAACTAGGAAACAAAAACAAGCACTTATTGAGCTTCGCAGTATGCATCAAAGAGTGATGAAAATGGCTGACAATGGGGGAACGGTGGTAGTGATGAATCGAGCCGACTATGTACAACAAATAAAAATTATGTTGTCTGATACTACTATATACAAAAAATTACCTTCGGACCCCACCATCTCTTTTCGATCAAAATTTAATGACATCATAGAGGAGGGTAGAGCATTACATGTCCTCACTGAGAAGGAATCAGAGTACATGGTCTGTTCGGACTCCACCGTTCCCCTCTTGTATGGCCTTCCAAAAATTCACAAGGGGGTGACCCCGCCCCCTATGCGTCCCATAGTCTCAGGGATGAATTCCCTATGCGAACGACTCTACCAATGGTTGGATACGTTTTTTGCAGCCTTTGGGTGACAAGATACCGGGTTTCTTAAAGATTCCAAATCAGTATTAAATAATCTCTCACATAAGATTTGGAGGTCAGATTATGTATGGCTGGCGTGTGATGTCATATCTCTTTATACTAGCATTCCCTTACCTATTGCGTTACGTGCGCTAGACTATCACTTAGATTATCACAGCAGTTATACTCCTGAGATTAAAATTTACATTAAGATGGTGACCTCATTTTTTGATGCAGCATAATTTTTCATGTTCGATGGGCAATTCTATTTACAACAACAAGGAGTTTCAATGGGTGCTAAGTTTTCCCCATCATTAGCGAATCTGGTGGTATCATGGTGGGAGGCCAGTTATGTATTTAGTTCCTGCAATCCTTTTGTGGCCGATGTGGAGTGGTACGGCAGATATATAGATGACCTGCTACTTATCTGGCGTGGCCCTGTGTCTGCCGTGCCACTCTACGTCGACTACATTAATAACAATCCTTTCAATCTGTTTTTCACATTCACAATGCACACACATAAAATTGCATATTTTTGGGTTTAATTCTGACAGGGACACCAGGTTTTCCCCATTTCTACCCAACCTATAGGAAACCACTTTCGGGTAACACTATATGCATTACAACAGCAATCACCCAAGACCCTACAAAATTATCAATTCCAATAGGAGCTCATTAGAGCCAAGAGAAATTGTACCCAAAGTACAAGAATATCAAAACGAGGCCACCAATCTGCTCACGTTTGTCTATTCGGGGTTATCCAAATTGGGTACTCAATCTGCCTTAGTAAAAGTTGAACACAAACCACGGGGCAAAATTATTGAAAACAAAAGAAAAATCTTCTTATAGTCGACACATTCCTACAGTTGTCCTAGAATATAATGCACAATTTCAGCAAATAAGAAACATTATTATGAAGCATTTGCCAATTCTTAGACAGGATCCGGTTTTGGCAAATATTTTGGAGGAGGGTTGCCGTATAGTATCTAGGAAGTCTAAAAATATAGGGAGTGTCATTTCACCCAACCTCATAACCTCAAATGTTGTTCAGCCCATGTGGTTACGCAATAGGGGTTTCTTTAGGTGTGGGGGCCACCCATGCAAAACTTGTGCGTTCGTGACTCCTACACGTACTTTTTCAGATGGGAGACAAAAGGATTTTCCTATTAGACAATACATTAACTGCAACACTATGGCAGTAATTTATGTAATACAATGTAGCTCATGCAATCTATTATATATAGGTTGCACAATGCGCAAACTAAAAATTCGAATATTAGAACATCTCAACGGGATAAAAAACCCCAGGGGTCGCACTTTGTCTGGAGCCTCGCGACACTTTGTAGAAACCCATAATTCCAATCTACAATATTTCAAAGCTTTTGGTATAGAAAAGGTATTTCTAGGCACGAGAGGTGGTAATTTGGAAGCCAAAATCAGAGATCGTGAGGGCCCTTCTGGATACATAAACTAAACACTATGTGTCCAGCGGGTCTCAACATCCGTAATGAAACTATGTTACATTATTAGAGTATCTTACCATATGTGTCAAATATATATGTAAACAGCCACCTATGTATTCCTTTAAATTACAGCTTTCACTTCTATGTACACCTGTGATTTAGTTTTAATAGTTATGTTACTATATGGAATGTTTTTTATTCACTTGTTCTCCCTGATGGATATGCAGGCATTCACTGTGATTTTCTTTATGTCGGATGCATGGGTTTTCCTGCTCTAGGGCGTCGCTGGCGCGCGTCAATTTGCGCGGCTGCATCGTCACTGTCTCCCACCTTTTGTGGGCGGAGTTGCGCTGTGGGCCCCTCTATGCCCCGTGTCTTGGCGTCCCCCCAAGTTCGGGAGCGCATGCGCGGACAGCCGAAATCGCGGTGGAATTTCCTGCGGGTACACAGGTAGTTATTTGTAAGGTATAAAGGGAATGGTTTATGGACATGTTTGTGCTACGACGAAGGGCTTTGTACAGCCCGAAACGCGTCAGCGTACCAGGCCACCGCATTTTTGGCCCTATGTCTTCGATCTTTTAATGGCAATACAATAAAGGCAATTGGATTTTATTATTGGAGTTGCTGGCAATCTGTGTCCACTTCGGTGCTGTCTCTGTTGGTGCTTTCCAGACCACAGCCGTGCAATCCAAACATCCGGATATGGTGAGCTGGCTTTCTTTCTTTTTTGTTATGCCCCGACCTTCTGGCCCGACCCCGACTCTGATTTCGTATACCGTTCCTGTACTGCGTTGCACCTCGGCCGTCTCCGCAAGCAAGCCACATCAGGGGTAGCGACCTGGTGGAATCCCACTGCGGCAAGTCCAACCTGCCTTGCGGCAGGCTCTGGCGGAGACCGGTACCCACTTAGATTCCGTTCCCTGGTGTGGTCTGTACCACCGCTTGTGGTGGTCCAGTGGATCCATTACCCCAGCTCGTTACAGATATTAATGCATTTAGATTCTATGGTATAGATCATGTCAAAATGAGTCCTAAGGTGGTGACTTAAAGGGGTTTTCTCGCTACAAAGATCATATCTCTAATGATGGGGACAGTAAAAATAAGCACTTTTGTAATTTGTTTGCATTACATAAGTCACTTGGCATAGTAGATATGAGCTTAATTGTGCAGCTATAGCTATTCTGCAGCAGCTGGATGGTATGCACCCCTTTTTCAGTGATTGGCTGACTGATATGTCATCAGCCTGTTGGGACACGCCCCCGGACAGGAAACTCTGCATTGGGATTGGCTGACTGCACTCTGTGCTTACTCACTTCTGAGCTGTGAGAAATGAGCTGCCTGAGATGGCTGTGTGTGTACAATGGACAGCTGTGTGCTCCACTGTGTGCTCATCTCCCAGTCATAGTTCTATGTAGAGGATCTGGGCAATTACTGACTAACTGCTAGATTCACTCTCCCCTCATATAAAACATTTTTGAACCCTGTGCTCCCCACCTATAACACAGCTTTGTATAGTCTGCTCTACCTCCTGCCTGCTGATAACAGAGGGGGGGAGGGAGAGCGGCAGAGAGCATTCCTCACATTTGCTTCATCAGTTCAGACTATGTGTATAACTGGTTACACTAATGCAAAAGTTCTGGTTACAAGGAGCTTGTGCAGCCTGAGAGAGAGCTCTGCAGCCATGAGAAACATAGCAGGAGACTGAAAAGCGGACGTCCTCTCCCTTCCCCTGCTAACACAGAATGATGATGTCACAACTGTTCAGTGAGGGGAGACTCACCTCCTGGGAGGAGTTACACGCCTACTGAGAGGAGAGACTCGCTCCTGTATTTGAAACTGAAACAGAATCAGCTCAAGTGTACGAATGCTTCAAACGATAAAACCCCTTTAAAGCAATTTTTGCTTTGTTGAGAAGCTTTTTGGATTTTCAAAATAAATACATGCATTCCTTTTGGTCTTTATTTCAGAAATGATTATATCATAATTGATAGGTTTCTGGCATAATATATAATTTTTTTTGTTTGTTTGTGTTTCTTATCCAGGTTTTTGTTATCCTATGTTTGATCACGTGTCATGACATGGTTTATGCGATCGGTAGTTTCTACAGTGCCCTGCGAAAGTATTAGGCCCCCTTGAACTTTTCTACCTTTTGCCACATTTCAGGCTTCAAACAAAGATATAAAATTTAAATTTTTTGGTGAAGAATCAACAAGAAGTGGGACACAATTGTGAAGTCGAATGAAATTTATTGGATATTTTAAACTTTTGTAAAAAATAAAAAAGTGAAAAGTGGGGAGTGCCAAATTATTTGGCCCCCTTATGTTAATACTATGTAGCGTCACCTTTTGCTGTGATTACAGCTGCAAGTTGCGTGGGGTATGTCTATCAGTTTTGCACATCCTTGGGAAACAGCTTGAGCTCAGTGAGGTTGGATGGAGAGCAATTGTGAACAGCAGTTTTCAGCTCTTTCCACAGATTCTCGATTGGATGAAGGTCTGGACTTTGACTTGGCCATTTTAACACCTGGATATGTTTATTTGTGAATCATTCCATTGTAGAGATTGCTTTAAGTTTGGGATCATTGTCTTGTTGGAAGATACATTTCCGTCCCAGTCTCAGGTCTTTTGCAGACTCCAACAGGTTTTCTTCCAAAATGGTCCTGTATTTGGCTCCATCCATCTTCCCATCAATGTTAACCATCTTCCCTGTCCCTGCTGAAGAAAAGCAGGCCCAAACCATGATGCTGCCAGCACCATGTTTGACAGTGGGGAGGGTGTGTTCAGGGTGATGAGTGGTGTTGCTTTTATGCCAAACATATCATTTTGCATTGTGGCCAAAAAGTTTGATTTTGGTTTCATCTGACCAGAGCACCTTCTTCCACATGTTTGGTGTGTATCCGAGGTGGCTTGTGGAAACTTTTTAAACGGACTTTTATATATCTTTGGAAAAAGGTTTTTTCTTGCCACTTTTCCAAAAGGGCCCTTTGTGCATATCCGACGATTGTTGTCCCATGGACAAACTCCCCCCACCTCAGCTGAATCTTGCAGTTTATCCGAGTGATCAAGGGCCCTTGGGTGCATCTCTGTCATCTTCTCCTTGTTTTTAGATGAAAAAAATTAAGAGGGGCGGGGCGGTCTTGGTAATTTGCTGGGCTGATACTCCCTTTCCCTTTCAATATATCCTTTCACAGTGCCCCCGGGATGTTTAAAAGTTTTGGGAAATCTTTTTATCTAAAAACTGGGTTTTTAAACTTCTCCACAACATACACAGACCTGTCTGGTGTGTTCCTTGGTCTTCATAATGCTCTTTGCGCTTTAAAAGAACCCTGAGACTATCAAGAGCAGGGCATTATCCCGGGGACTTGATTCCCAAAAAGGTGGGTTTTATTATCATCATCAGTAAATTTTGGAAACGTTGGATCATTCGGATCCTCACTGAACCTGGAGTATTTGCTGCACTGAAAAATAAAGGGGGCCAATAATATTGACGCCCCACTTTTAGTTTTTTTTTTTTTTTAAAGAAATTAAAATAACCAAAAATTTTTTTACACTTCACAATTGTCCCACTTGTTGTTGATTCTTCCTTTAAAAAATAAAAATCTTATACTTTTTGTTTGAAGCCTTGAGAAGTGTGTTTTTTGGGGGTTCAAAAGGGATCTTTTCCCGGGATATGTTTTGGGCTCCTACATTGATTTTTAAACCAGGGAAAGGGAAAGGGGGGCTTCCATTTTGTGTTTCTGTCCCCGCCCCTCTCACAGGCTTCAAAAAAAGGGACTTTGCAGGTTGGGTGTTTTTTTTTTTTTCTCTCTGAATAATGGCGGGTTGACCCACGGGAGCCTGATTTGGGTCGATTGAAGGTAAAAAAGGAAGGACTGCCCGATTTGAGACCCACGTTAAAGTCGTGGGGGGCCCTTTAAACATCTTTTTATCAAATATGTAACCCAGAGTCTCAAAGTTTTTTCATTATGATAGTACTAAATCTTCTTTAGGGGTTTCCACGTAGGTATTGCTCTTTTTGCAGAAATGTGCCGCTGGGGCGGTCGTGTGGTAATGATAATTACATTGTCCGAGCCCGCCGTGGCACCCCGGTTTGCATAGTTTTTTCGAGGTGTTTTTGTGTGCAGAAACATAGTTATATTTTTGTACATTGATTTTTTTCCTAGAGGGAAAAGGAAGGGGTGCTTCCATTTTTGTTTCGTCCCTGCCCACTCCCAGGTGTCATAAGAAAGGGCAGCTTGCAGGTTTGGGGGTTTTTTTTTTTTTTCTCTCGAATAAGAGTCGGTTGACCCACGGGGGGCCTATTTGGGTCGATTAGAGGTAAGATAGGAAGGACTGCCCCCATTTGAGACCACTTTGGAAAGCGTGGGGACTTAAAATCTTTTTGATCAAATTAAGTGAACCAGAGTTCAAAATTTTTTTTATGTAGAAAGAGCATAAATGCTTCTTTTGGGATTTTCCACGTAGTGTATTGCCTTTTTGCAGAAATGGCCGCTGGGGACGGTCTGTGTGCTCATTTAAATTACATGTGTGCCCCGCCCGCCCCGTGGCACCCGGTTTGCATACTTTTTTCAGAGTGTTTTTTTGTGCAGAAACTACTTTATTTGGGGTACATTGATTTTAACCTAGATGGAAAGGAAAGGGGGGCTTCCATTTTTGTGTTTATTCCCCCCGCCCACTCCAAGGGGTCAAAAGAAGGGGGACTTTCAGGTTGGGGGTTTTTTATTTTTTCTCTCTGAATAATGGAGGTCGGTTGACCCCGCGGGAGGCCCGATTGGCTCATTGAGAGGTAAAGATAGGATAGGACTGCCCGATTTGAACCCACGTTGAAAATCGTGGGGGAGCTTTAACATCTTTTGATCAAAATTTTGTGAAAACCAATCTCAAAGTTTTTTTTTGTTATAATAGCATAAATGCTTCTTTTGGGATTTCCACGTAGTGTATTGGCCCCTTTTTGCAGAAATTCCCCTGGCGACGGTCTGTGTGCGTTTCATGTATAATTTCATGTGTGCCGCGCCCTGCCAGTGCACCCCCGGTTTGCATACGTTTTTTTCGAGGTGTTTTTGTGTGCAGAAACTACTTAATTTGGTGTACATTGAATTTTAAAACCCAGATGGGGAAAGGGAAAGGGGTGGGGGGTTTCCCTTTTTTGTTTTGTCCCCGCCCACTCTCACAGGCTGTCATAAGAAAGGCACTTTGCAGTTGGGTGTTTTTTTATTTTTTCTCTCTGAATAAAGGGGGTCGGTTTTACCCCCGGGGGCTGATTTTGGGTCGATTGGGGTAAAGATAGGATGGGACGCCCCATTTGGCCACGTTTAAAGTCGGGGGCGCTTAAGCATCTTTTTATCAAATTATGTGAACCGGTCTCAAAGTTTTTATGTATGTAGATAGCATAAAAAGCTTCTTTAGGGGTTTCCACTATGATTTCTCTTTTTCGAAAGTGCGCGGGGGACGGTCTTGTGCGTACATTTTAATTACATGTTCCGCAGCCCTGCCAGTGCCCCCAGGTTTCATCTTTTTTTAGAGGGTTTTTGTGTGCAGAAACATACGTTTATTTTGGGGTACATTGATTTTTAACCCAATGGAAAGGAAAGGGGGGCTTCCATTTTGTGTTTCTGTCCCCGCCCACTCTCACAGGCGTCAAAAGAAGGGCCTTTGCAGGGTTTGGGGGTTTTTTTTTTTTCTCTCTGAATATGGGGTCGTTGACCCAGGGGAGCCGATTTGGGCCGATTTGGGGGTAAAGTAGGATTGGACTGCCCGATTTTAGACCCCGTTGAAAGTCTGGGCAGCTTAAGCATCTTTGATCAAATTATGTAACCAAAATCTCAAAGTTTTTTTATGTAGATAGATAGCATAAATGCTTTTTTTGGGGTTTCCCGTAGTGTTTGCTCTTTTTTTTCAAAATGTGCCGCTGGCGAGGTCTGTGTGCGTACATGTATAATTTCATGTTGCCGCCCCTGCCAGGGGACCCAGGTTTGCATAGTTTTTTCAGAGGTGTTTTTTGTGTGCAGAAACATAGTTATATTTGGGGGTACATTGATTTTTAAACCCAATGGAAAAGGGAAGGGGTGCTTTCCATTTTGTGTTTCTGTCCCTGCCCCCCTCTCACAGGGTGTCATAAAAAAGGGAGCTTTGCAGGTTTGGGTGTTTTTATTTTTTTCTTGAATAATGGAGTCGGTTGACCCCCGGGGGGCCTGATTGGCTCGTTGAGAGGTAAGATAATAGGGGCTGCCCCTTTGAGACCACGTTGAAAGTCGTGGGCAGCTTAACATCTTTTGATCAAATTTTGTGAACCCAGAGTCCAAAGTTTTTTTTTTTAGATAATAGATAAATGCTTCTTTAGGGATTTCCACGGTTTTATTCCCTTTTTGCAGAAAAAGTGCCGCTGGCGACGGCCGTGGCGTACTGTAAATTACAGTTGCCCCCAAACCCTGCCCTGCAAACCCCGGTTTCATCGTTTTTCGAGGGGTTTTTTGTGTGCGAAAAAACGTTATATTTGGTGTACATTGATTTTAACCAATGGAAAGGAAAAGGGGTTCTTCCATTTTGTGTTTCTGTCCCCCCCCACTTCACAGGCTGTCAAAGAAAAGGGAGCTTTGCAGTTGGGTTTTTTATTTTTTCTCTCTGAAAATGGAGGGGCGGTTTACCCCCGCGGGCCTATTGGTCGATTGAAGGGAAAGATAGAAGGACTGCCCGATTTGGACCAACTTGAAAGTCGTGGGCAGTTGCACTTTTGATCAAATTATTGAACCGAGATCTCAAAGTTTTTTTCTTAGTAGTAGCATAAATGCTTCTTTTTTGGATTTCCACGATGTATTTCTCTTTTTGCAGAAAAGTGCCGCGGCGAGGTCGTGTGCAATGTATAATTACATGTGTCCGCACCCCCAGTGGCACCCCGGGTTTTATACGTTTTTTCAGAGGTTTTTTGTTGCAGAAACATACGTTAATTTGGGGTACATTGATTTTAAACCTAGAGGGAAAAAAAGGGTGCTTCCTTTTGTGTTTCTTCCCCGCCCCCTCTCAAAAGGTGCAAAAAAGGGCAGCTTTTTCAGGTTGGGTGTTTTTTTTTTTTCTCTCTAATATGGAGGTCGGTTGACCCCCGGGAGGCCTGATTGGGTCGATTTAGAGGTAAAGATAGGTAGGAGCCCATTTTTTAGCCAGTTGAAAGCGGGCGCTTAAGACTTTTTATCAAATTTTGTGAACCGAGAGTCTCAAAATTTTTTTCATGTTGATAATAGCATAAAAATTCTTTTGGGTTTTTCCCCGTATGTATTGCTCTTTTTTCAAAAAAGTGCCCCTGGCACGGTCTGTGTGCTACATGTATAATTCATGTGGCCGCAGCCCGCCATGGCACCCAGGTTTTGGGATACGTTTTTTTTAGAGGTTTTTTTGTGTGCAGAAACAACGTTATTTTGGTTACATTGATTTTAACCTAGAGGAAAGAAGGGGTGCTTCCATTTTGTTTTTGTCCCCGCCCCCTCTCACAGCTGTCATAAGAAGGGCCTTTGCAGGTTGGGTTTTTTTTTATTTTTTCTCTCTGAATAATGGGGGCGGTTGACCCCCGGGAGGCCTGATTGGCTCGATTTTAGAGGTAAAGAAGGATAGGACCGCCCGTTTAGACCACTTAAAGTCGTGGGAGCTTAAGCACTTTTGATCAAAATTATGTGAACCGAGAGTCTCAAAGTTTTTTCTGTATATAAACATAAAAGCTTCTTTAGGGATTTCCACGTAGTGTATTTCCTTTTTGAGAAATGTGCCGCGGGGACGGTCTGGTGGTACATGTTAAATTACATTGTGCCCCAGCCCTGCCCGGGCACCCAGGTTTGCAAAAAGTTTTTTACGATGTTTTTTGTGTGCAGAAAAATACGTTATATTGGTGTACATTTATTTTAACCCAGATGGAAAGGGAAGGGGTGCTTCCATTTTTGTTTCGTCCCCGCCCACCTCCAGTGTCAAAAAAAGGGCAGCTTTTCAGGTTGAGTGTTTTTTATTTTTTCTTCTGAAAAATGGAGGTCGGTTAACCCCCGGGAGGCCTGATTGGCTCGATTAAGGTAAAGATAGGTAGGAAATTCCCATTTGAGACCATTGAAAAATTGGGCGCTTAAGCATCTTTATCAAATTATTGAACCGAGGTCTCAAAGTTTTTTCATGTATAAGAAAACATAAATGCTCTTTTGGGATTTCCACGTGTGATTGCTCTTTTTTCAGAAATGGCCCTGGGGACGGTCGTTGCGACATGTATAATTACATGTGTGCCGCAGCCCTGCCAGGGGCGCCCCCGGTTGCATAAGTTTTTTCAGAGGTGTTTTTTTGGGGGCAGAAACATCGTTTATTTGGTGTTTCATTGATTTTAACCTAGAGGAAAGGAAAGGGGGCTTCCATTTGTGTTTTCGTCCCCCCCCCACTTCACGCTTCATAAGAAGGGCAGCTTTGCAGGTTGGGGGTTTTTTATTTTTTTTCCTCGAATTAAGGAGGTCGGTTGACCCCCCGGGGGGGCCTGATTGGCTCGATTTTAAAAGGTAAAAAATGGATGGACTGCCCGTTTAGACCACGTTTAAAGTCTGGGGGGCCCTTTAACATCTTTTGATCAAATTAAAAAAGTGAACCGAGATCCAAAGTTTTTTTCTGTATGATAATAGCATAAATGCTTCTTTAGGGTTTTTCCATAGTGTATTGCCTTTTTGCGAAATGCCGTGGGGACGGTCTGGTTTGGGACATGTATAATTACATGTTGCCGCAGCCCTGCCAGTGGCACCCCCGGTTTGCTACGTTTTTTTTTAGGGTTTTTTGTGTCAGAAAAAATTTTTTAAAATTTTGGGGTACCCTTGTTTTAACCAGATGGAAAGGAGGGGTTGCTTCCATTTTTTGTTTTTGTCCCCCGCCCCCTCTCACAGCTGTCATAAAAGGGCAGCTTTGCAGGGTTTAGTGTTTTTTATTTTTTCTTCTGAATAATGGAGGTGGTTGACCCCGCGGGAGGCCGATTGCCGATTTAGAGGTAAAATAGGATAGGACTGCCCATTTAGACCACTTGAAATGTGGGCAGCTTAAACTCTTTTGATCAAATTATTAACCGAGAATCTCAAAGTTTTTTTCATTTATATAATAGCAAAAGCTTCTTTAGGGGTTTCCACGTAGTGTATTGCTCTTTTTGCAGAAAATTTTCCGCTGGCGACGGTCTGTGTGCGTACATGTAAATTACATGTGTGCCCCACCCCCCAGTGGGACCCAGGGGTTTTCATACGTTTTTTTTAGGGGTTTTTGTGGCAGAAAAATACGTTTATTTGGTGTACATTGATTTTAACCTAGATGGAAAAAAAGGGGGCTTCCCTTTTTTTGTTTTCTGTCCCGCCCACTCTCACAGGGTGTCAAAAAAGGGGAAACTTTGCAGGTTGGGTTTTTTTTATTTTTTTTTCTCTGAATAATGGAGGTCGGTTGACCCAGCGGGACCGATTGGCTCGATTGAAGGTAAAGTTTGGTAGGACTGGCCCCATTTGAGCCACGTTTAAAGTCGTGGGAGCTTTAAACTCTTTTTTTATCAAATTATGTGAACCCAGGTCTCAAAGTTTTTTTTATGAAAAATAGATAGCTAAATGTTCTTTTAGGGATTTCCACATTAAAATTTCTTTTTTTGCAGAAAAGTTTCCGCTGGGACGGGCTGTGGCGTACGAAAAATTACTGTGTTTCCGCAGCCCTGCCAGTGGCACCCCGGTTTTGCAAAATTTTTTTTAAGGTTTTTTTGTGTCAAAAAAAACTTATATTTGGGGTACATTGATTTTAACCTAGATGGAAAGGGAAAGGGGGGGCTTCCTTTTTTGTTTCTGTCCCCGCCCACTCTCACAGGGTGTATAAGAAGGGGGCTTTGCAGGTTTAGTGTTTTTTATTTTTCTCTCTGAAAAATGGGGGGGTCGGTTGACCCAGCGGGAGGCCTGATTGGCTCGATTGAGAGGTAAAGAAGGGGGTGCCCATTTGAGACCCACGTTTTAAAAAATGGGGGCGCTAACATCTTTGACAAATTATGGAACCCAGAGTCCAAATTTTTTCATTATGATAAACATAAATCTTCTTTAGGGATTTCCATATGTATTGCTCTTTTTGCAGAAATGTGCCGTGGGGACGGTCTGTGTGCGACATTATAATTTCATGGTGTGCCGCGCCCTGCCAGTGGCACCCAGGTTTGCATACTTTTTTAGAGGGTTTTTTGTGTGCAGAAACTAATTATATTTGGGGGTACATTGATTTTTAAACCCAGATGGAAAGGAAGGGGTCTTCCTTTTGTTTTTCTGTCCCCGCCCACTCTCAAAGGCTGTCTAAGAAGGGCGCTTTTCAGGTTGGGTGTTTTTTATTTTTTTCTCTGAATAAGGGGCGGTTTACCCAAACGGGGGGGCCTGTTTGGCCCTTGAGAGGTAAAGATAGGGTAGGCTGCCCCATTTTAACCACGTTGAAAAGTCTGGGCAGCTTAAGCATCTTTTGATCAAATTATGTAACCCAGAGCTCAAAATTTTTTTATGTATGATAGATAGCATAAAAAAGCTTCTTTTGGGATTTCCCCGTGTGTTTGCTCTTTTGCAAAATTGCCGCTGGCACGGTCTGTGTGCGTACATGTATAATTACATGTGTGCCGCAGCCCCGCCAGTGGCCCCGGTTTGCATAAGTTTTTTCAGAGGTGTTTTTTGGGGCAAAAAAACGTTTTTTTGGTGTACATTGATTTTAACCTAGATGGAAAGGGAAGGGGTGCTTCCATTTTGTGTTTTGTCCCCCGCCCACTCTCACAGGCTGCTAAAAGGGCAGCTTTGCAGGTTGGGTGTTTTTTATTTTTTCCCCCTGAAAAATGGGAGGCGGTTTACCCAGCGGGAAAGGCCTGTTGCTCATTTGGGGGTAAAAATAGGATAGGACGCCCATTTAGACCACGTTGAAAGTCTGGGCAGCTTAAGCATCTTTTTTATCAAATTTTGTGAACCGAAGGGCCAAAATTTTTTATGTTTTACTCCCACTCATTTCGCATGGGTCCCGGGAAGGTTCAGGGAAATTTTTGATTGGTTTGCTTCCTCCCTGAAAGCCTTGCGGGGTTCCCAAGGGTTTGCTAACTTTTTTCGAAAATGTATCCGAAATTTTTTTTGTTTTCGTTTCGACCCCTACTGATTGACAAAGAAGAGGGTTAATATCAGTAACTGGCAAACCCAAGGCCTTAGAAAGCTTTCGAAAGACTTAGGGAGTGTTTTTTTTACTGCCCCCCGTGTTGGTTTTAACAGACTATACCAAACCCCTTTGTCTTGAGGTTGAATTCTTCGATTTTTGGGGCAGTCCTATCTCAGGGGGCCCCCAAAAATTTTAATTTCCCTTGGCACCACATCCTTAGAGGGTGCACACCAAAAAGGATTATATTAGAAAAATTTAGGTTGCACCCCACTTATTTAAAAAAAACTTTTTAATTTTTTTTTTATTTTCAAAAAAACTTCAATTATTAAACGATGAAAATTGTTAAAAAGCCAACTTCAACATGGAGATCCATACATTTAATAAAAATTTTTTAGTAATAGAGTGAACGTTTGATCAAATCAGACCTTTTTAAAAAAAACCCCTAAAATTAAAAAATTTTAAAAACAAATTTTTGTAACAAAAAAACAAACACAATTAATATGTTAGAAAATTAAAAGTTTTTAATTTCTTCCCCCTTTTTTTTTCTTTTCATTATTTTTAAATGGTATTGATTTCCTTAGCAGACCGAAAATACAAAATATATAAATCCAATTTAGACAAAAGACCTCTCACAAAAATTACATAAAGAACCACAAATTATCCAAATACAAAAATTAATCAATCAAAAAAATAATAACAAAAAATACTCAAATCAATCCTCTATTCTGCATTTCTTTTTAGATGTTTCCCCTATCATTTTAAAAAATCACCAAAACAAAGCAAGAAGTCCATCTCACATCATTAACACAAAAAAATGTCTAAAAATTTGTCACCCTACATATTCCAAGATGCCAAAATCAAGGGATTTAACATACTCAGGCAAATTTCAATGAGTAAAATTACTATGCTTTTTAAAAATCATCTTATAGATGTTAAAGGGGAAATCAAGGCAGAAAAACCCCCATTTAAATCCATCAATACGTTCTAGTGTCTTTTGAAACTTACTATAACTGCGCTGGCAAACCCCGAAAGTCGGATTTTACGCGGACTTGCGCGAGAAACCCTTTATAGGTCCCGGCTTTCGCAGTGGGCGCCAAAACGGGATGGGAAAAAAACCCCGGACCAAGGGCCGAAGCGGCATGCGCTGCCCCTATATAGCAATCTACAAGCGTTATCCGGTAAAGATCCCAAAAAAAGAAAAAAAAAAAGGGAAGGAAGGAAAGAGGAAACAATAACCCCACTCTATTCCCTAAAATTATGCATATCCAATAGTTTAACCTCTTGAAATATTAGGTTAAAAATAAAAATTATGTCGAATGTTAAAAAAAAATTCTATTTCCTGAACTTTGCATATATTATATTTGCCAGCGCTGGAATGGCAAAACAACTTACGAAAACCATACATAATCTAAA